>JAEAOA010001295.1:0-80000 GCA_016746295.1 Potamilus streckersoni | reverse complement strand
CAGAGTAAAAAAGGTATTCTTATTAAACAGATTATGTAGTGGGATAATAATATTACTGTATAGCTATATAGAGGTAAGGTATCTTAATTTGGACTCCCCTTAAATTGGAGTCTACTTAAGATAGGTAATGTTGTCAGCTCTTTCGTTACTTAATAACTTGCATAAATTGTAACAACTTGATTCGTTTTTAAGCTATGGGTGTGCAATGTTTGTACCAACAATAATACCAAGTTTTCTTTAGGAAATGGAGATAGGTATGTAACGCAGAAAGTAAAGAAACTAAAATAAATTAATCGTTGAAAAATATTCAGTCGTCCAAGGAGAAACATTGATTTTTAAGTGTTACTTTGACATTTCTTTCTGTGAAAAAAACGTTTATCTTACAATTCTTTTTTAGTCTGCAATAAATAATTAAAAATCGACACCAAAACAGACTAACCGACAGTCAGATAGTGATATGTGGTTACTATACACACAAATAAACACACATATATCACACACACACACACACACACACACACACACATATATATATATATATATATATATATATATATATATATATATATATATATATATATATATATATATATATATATATATATATATATATATATATATATATATAAGTAGAATCAATAAAATGATGTTTTCATGTTGCGAAATGTTCTCTTTTGCGCTGTAAAGTCAGCTAATGAGATTCTCGTAAAAATGGAGAAAAAGTGAGATCTGTAACCAGTCATCGGTCATATGATCTATTCAGTAAATCAAATTGCTTAGCGGAACGAAAGCTAACATTTATTTTGTAATGCCATTTTCTATATCTTTTTTCTTTTTGTTCAAAACTCTGAATAAATGGCCACATCACATTTACTAATATTTCAAACAAACTCTATATTGTACCAATTCTGCCATCAAGAATGAAGAAACGTTCAGCTGTTAGTTCAAAATATATTTTCCCAATTAAAAATAGTTTGGTTGACAACCCTTAATAAACAACTTTCCACTTTAGAAAAACTGTATGCCATCAGTAACTGTATAGCCCAAAGTCACTCCTACATTACTGTCCTCCTCTGTTAGAGTTGTAAAAATTTTAACAAAGATATAGGTAACAATAATCATTGTTAGTAAAGAAAAAAATCATTAATAGTGCGCATTTTGAAGCTATGTTTTCTGTCAAGGAGAAAAATTAATGAACATACATACATACATACATACATACATACATACATACATACATACATACATACATACATACATACATACATACATACATACATACATACATACATACATACATACATACATACATACATACATACATACATACATACATACATACATACATACATACATACATACATACATACATACATACATGCATGTTCATTAGTGTTCTACAAAGATTCGAATCTGGGTCCGCAGGTTACGGCACACATTGTCTTGTTTGTAAGCACCAATCATATACTATCTCGATTATGCTCACGTCAAAAACAAAAAAGTAAGCTACAAAGGCGATGATATTGGCATGCTTGAGTAGCAGACACAAACCCGCTTGTCAACCTGTAATTAATTCCCATTTAAGTACAGTCATTTCGGATTTCCACGACATCAATCAAGATATATAAAAGTTATTATAAAGATTTACACAAATACACCAAAAAGAGCAGAAATTGCAAACCATGGATCCTACAGGAGAATGTTTAATAATATTAACATCAATTTTAAGTAAGAAAAAATAATACTATCACACACACACACACACACACACACACACATATATATATATATATATATATATATATATATATATATATATATATATATATATATATATATATATATATATATATATATATATATATATATATATATATATTGCACATTATGCAGATGTATTTGTCTGTATAAATGTTTGCAAGAACCAGTAATAAAGCGATAGTAATATGTATTATTAATTTCATCTCCCCGGTGACAACCCAATTTAAGTACAATCCATACTAAAATATATTACATTTAGATCAAATTTGATAAATATATTGCATATGAAGTTAGTTTTCATGCATTTACCTTTTGTCTGCTAGCAACATATTATCTAACCCTCTGAGTCTATCACTATACAAAAAGTTTTTCATCTTTAACATAATCCGTTTTAATGTGTAGCATAAAATATATATATTAAAAAAACTAACCTGGTGCGATATCGTCTAACATCCAGTCGGCTTTAAGCCCACGGTATAGAATGAAAAATTCCTATAACCAGTCAATTTACGTGTCGTTACCGTCACAGTTTCCGATAGTGTGTATATTAACGCTTTGTGTGCTATATTCGTTGTTCTAGCGGTCTAGTGTACAGGTATATATGGGAAATTTATTACGAGTCGAGCGGTACTGATCCCATTACTTCTTCTCTATAAATAATCAATTTATTTTAGGTATGGATAACAGGATGGGATATTGGAAGCTGTTATTCATTTCGATCAAAATGGCACTTCTTTTGGGCTCGTCTAATTTTGCTATACAATTTACGGTTGTCGGACGACAAGAGTATTTCACACCTGACTAGACTGGATGAAGCAATCTGTCAAATTTATATTTAATGTAGGTAGATCCATTGTAAACATGCTATAATGCAATGAAAAGGTATGCTCTCACGCCCTTGCGTTTTTTCTTTCTCTCTCAGAATACCTATTTTTATCTGAATACCTGATCAAATATCAACTGCTTAGTATTCAAACGGGAGAATGGTAATTCTTCCATTGTCTATAAAGCGTTAATGCATGCCACAAACACCGTACCTGTGCCTATTTATTGAAAAAGAGCTGATACACCTTCATTTAGTCATATGTAAGTAATTCCAATGTTTCCTTGGTGTTTATATGTTCTTTGGCATCCTATTCATTAATGTTCTTTTTATAAAGTTTCCTTTCGTGTGACTTTTCTTGCTTATGTAATTTCCTCAAATATTTTTACATACATACATACATACATACATACATACATACATACATACATACATACATACATACATACATACATACATACATACAGTCAGTCAGACATACAGACAGACAGACAGACGCGCGCACGCACGCACGCACGCACGCACACACACACATACATACATACATACATACATACATACATACATACATACATACATACATACATACATACATACATACATACATACATACACACATGCTATTTATTAGTGAAAAACTTTTTTCTCCTTAATTAGTGAGAATTTCACTTTAATTCTAATTAAAGTTTAGTGAAAAGGTCTTTATATTTTGTTTCTTTTTGTTTTAGATGCCTTTTTATTAGCAAATGCAGTTCTCGCACATTCTTTTTATTTATAAATTTACCTTAATAAGAGTCCCACTTCGGTGAAAAGAGATGGAAGACGCATCGTATATCTTCCGTAGTTTGAATCGTTTGCAAATTGAAGGGGGATATTTTGACCACAGTTAGCCATGGGAACTGCCTTCATAGTTAATAATCGACATATAAACTTTCGGCAGTTTTTCCGATCCCACTAACCCTATACTGTATTTTAGCAGAATATAGTAATATTTAGTCAAAATATTGTGTATTTTTCATTATTATAACAAAGTGATTTAGTTAGATGAGAAAGTGGTGATGACGTCACATGTCCTTTTTGGGAGACACTAAATGCATTTATGTCATATATGTTTGTTTCATCTGATGCCATTAGTTTTTTTTTTCTATGAAAATTATGGCATATATGGTGATACTACTAAGATGCATATACAAGTTTATGGTTCACTTTTATATGATTTTTCTTTGGATTTTTCCGTTTTTAGCAATCTTCTACGCTGGGGGATATGGTAAATACATGGCAGCGAAATGGTTAATTTCTGATCGAATTCACAATCAATAAAACTACAGCCTTAAACAAAGCGTCAGCCAGGTTTAGTGAATTCATTCATTTAATAGCTACGGGGATTATGTGTCGTTGCTTGGATGAAATGTATGTAATGTTGTTGGAATAATTTTAGTAGAGAAAAAAGAGTCAATAAACGGATTTAATAACCAATTTCACGACATAAAACTTTATTCAACTGTTTGAGTGATATCAGTTACTCCAGACTGGACAATCTTACTCGAAATGACCAGATACCGGTTTTTGATAGGTCGGAATATTATTGAGTAAGATTTCTAGTCGAGTAGTTTTCTATGACGGTGTCTGATTGTTATTGGTTATCTGATTTCATATGTGAATGAATGTGATTTTATGAGAATAAACGAAACGATTTCGAGGACTTGATTAACCTTTTCAAATAAAATGCAAGCGTTTGTTATGAGTGAAAAAAAACATCTGCTTTCAATTTATGGTATTTTTTCTAACAGCTTTCATCAGCAAATAGTTAATAATTACAAACCGATCGACTACGACGATTGATTGGTAGTTAATAATTATAGTGCACATATCGATCATGACGACTGACTGCTAATAATACTTCAAAGACGATTACGGTGATGGTATGAAATTCACCGGACCACGATTGTACGAAGGGGTACAGGTATTTAAGTCCGTATTTAGTACGCGTCTCCAGAAGAGTTATGCTTATTTCCCACGAGAAACATTTGTCACAGTTGGCAGGGTGTTTTTATTTCCAATATTTTTTTCTTTTTTACGTTTGGTAATTTCAATATTTAGCAGTCGTCAATCTTATTCACAGTTTGAAAGTGCATTACATTACCTTTTCACCCCACCCCCAAACCCGAAATGGAACTACAGCAACAAGAACAACCCCGCTGCATAGTTTGACATTTAGAGACGGTTCTATACTCCACATGCTGATTTGCTTTTATCAAAGATGTGAACAATTAAGATTGACTTACGCAATTTTATTTAACATTGTTGAAAAATAAAATATTTAATGGAACAGCATCACCAGAATTAAACTGCGGTGCGTGTTAGTACATCTTTACAATAGCCACATTAATCATCATGAAATAAATAAAATTAAAACAAAAGAACAAAAAGTACAGTAGGAAAGAACACGCTTTGAAGATGTTATCATCATCATCATCATCATCATCATCAATCCCTTAACCCAAGCGGTCATTGAGGCACCACAGTTGACTTTACAACAAATTCTCTTCATCTTTCCATGTTCTCTTCTGCCCTTTGGGAATCTCAAAATCCCATGCCTGTCCACTCTTTAATGTTGTCTTCCCTACTGTTTCTGTCTGCCTCTTCTTCTGCACCCTTGCACTGTGCCTTGCAAGATTGTTTTTGCCAGTCCAGATATCCTAGAAACATTACCATAACACTTCAGTTTGCGCGTTTTAACATTGGTTAAGAGGTCTTCATATGATCCGATGGATCGTTGGATCATGTTGTGGACTTCTTCGTAGGTTACAAGGTCAATGTATGAGATGCCCAAGATCTTGTGGTAGCATCTAAATACGAAGGTTTGAATCCTTTTTTGTAGCTCTGATGTGAACGTCGATGTTTCACAAGCATGCAGAAAGATGGATATGACAATCAAGCACATCAGCCTTACTTTGGAACCAAAATAAATGTTGGTATCTTTCTATAATGGTCTCAATCTTGTTATTTCAGCTGTTGTCTGGGCAATCCTACAAAGCAGTTCTGGTTTGGATCCCTCATCTTTGATAATTGGTCCCAAGTACTTGAAGCTTATGACTCTTTACAGCTTCTGTCCACTGACCTTTATTTCTGTACTGATGCCATTATTATTGTTTGTCATCAGTTTTTTTAATCGCTAATCTCCATACCGTATGCTGTGAGATTGTGTCAAGGCGCTCAACCAAGTCAGCCAATTCTTTTTCATCCCCAGCTAAACCATCAATATCATCTGCGACGCGAAGGTTGGTGATTATTCTTCCTCTGATGCTGACAATGCCCTTGTGGTCATGCAAGGCATCCTTCATGATCCTTTCCAGGAAAATATTGAAGAGTGAAGGTGACAGTATTCATCCCTGATTCCAACTATTGTCCGAAACCAGACTACTCTGCTGCCATTGACAAGGAGAGCACTGGTGATTTGTCATTAAGGTGCTCAAAAACATGCCCCAAGTTTAAGCTGATGTTGTACTTCCTCCTAGTTGCCCATAAGGCCGCAGATCATACCCTATCAAAGGCCATTTTAAAATCTATAAAGACTTGAAGGTATCTCTCGCAAAGAACTCTGAGATTGAAGATTTATTCTGTGGTGCTTCTTCCTGTTAGGAAATCTGCCTACTCTTAAGTAACAATTTTCTCTGCTTGAATCTTTAGTCTGTTGAGAATTATCTTCAACATGACTTTGCTCGAGTGACTGATCAGACTGATGGTTTTGTAGTTTTTGACATAGCTGTAGGTTTCCTTGGTGGTGGTGGGGGGGGGAGAGCACGATGACCAAGGATTGAGTCTATGTGGTGGGACATTCTCCTGTCTGCCATTCCTTGTTGCATCTTGTTGTTAGGACTGTAACTTTACTCCTCCTGTTTGAATGAGCTCTGCTGTTATTTTGTCGACGCCGGCTGACTTCCTTTCTTTAGTGACCTAACTGAAATTTGTAATTCCTCACAAAGAATGCGACTGTCATCAAATTCTTCTGCACGAATGCAATTTAGTACTGCTGGATCTCCTTGGGTCTTATGATTGTATGATTCTGAACAGTATTATGTCCATCGCTTAAAGATCTCTCGATTTTCTGTGAGGCATTTTCCTGATTTGTGGTAGTTTTCTCTTGTTTATGTGTTATCAGTTCTTTCACCAGTTGATAAACCATTTTGCCATCATTTCTACTCAGACTGTATTCGATTTTTCAGCATGTCTTTCTTTCCAGGATTCCTTTGCCTTTTTCATGCTTTTTCTGATCATGTTGTTTATCTCTGTGTTTTCTAGCTCATTCATGATCTGTATTTTTCCCATTTTCAGTTCTCTTCTTTTGTCGCATAGTCCACGGGCATCTGCTGTGACCCTTGTTACGTACCGGCTCATTCAAAGTAACACAAAAAGGAGTGAAGACAAAAAGCTTTGTAAATTTGAACAAAAATTATTTATTTCCCTAGAATACACACAGAAAAGGTAAATATGTGAAACAAGACTTACGATTTACGAAGATCAAAAAATGTGTTCTAAAGCTTTGAAAACACATGAAGTAGTATAGTTACCTGAGTTTTTGAACCAAATTAGATTTTAGGTCACCCCCCCACTAAAATAATTCTATTCTGACATCTTATTACCACCTCAGAGATCCCTCTCACTCCAAAATCACCCTCCTCCAATTTTTGTATCTCAAAAAATGATGACATTTTGAAACGCAAAGGAGATTCTAGACCAATAGATGTTTTTCTATTAAACAAATGAATACTTTATATAAAATTTATCATTATAACACAACACGGTATGTTTGATTTGATTTAAGAAACATATTTTGTAAGAGATTAAATTTAATCAGTTCAGCCTCAAGCTATACTAGCATAAGAACTAAAATAATAAGCAGTTGTATCAAAAATGTTGGTTATCATATATCACTAAAATATGGATCAAATTGGTTATTCGCGACGGAAAATGACGACCGAATAAGAGGTTGGGCAGATGATCTAATGGCATTTATTGACAATATAGTTGATGTCTTATTTGATAATCATGTAACTAAAGCTATACAAAATTAGACATCTACTGCTGTTGTAACCTATATTTCATTATAATCTTTTTTATTCATATCTACTGACTCTCATTGGCAGAATATCTATTATCAAGCTGTCATTGATACAAAACTCTCGTATGAAATCGTCCATATCATATTTTATACGATGCAAATAAGACCCTATCTTTTAATGTAAGTTTGTATAGTGATACTTGCTGTTTTACAAGCACTTTTTAGTCGCGAATCGAGGCTCAATTTTGTTATACGCTGTTGCAAGAGAAACACCAACGCCGGATATTATAAACAAAATCGGATTTAATTATGCTCATCTTGAAATTATACCCGAGCTAGTCATTAGCAGTGGTAAATATGGTCAAAGTATTTTGTTATTTGTAGCATTTTTACGCATCAATCTTTTTATGATGACATCTGTAATATTGTATAAGAGCGTCCACATCTTGTTTTAGAATCTTTTTTGAAATATGATTAAAATCAACTATACTATATTTTTTCATTATATATAAAAAAAAATGCAAATTTTATACAATATTAAAAACTATAGTGTCAGTCTTTGGGTTTTATTTATTATACATTTATTAATTTTTATTAGGTGTTTCAGCAACACATTCAAGACACCACCAGTAAGACGTTGCGATTATTATTTTTTTTTTTATCAAAAATGATTCCTCTAGAAATGTTGCTTCGGCATCTTTATTTAACATTAGAGATACAGTTCCAGAAAAACTATCGATTGATAGATATGTGGTAAAGGTACTAAATTTTGCACCGCTAAATACAGACAGACTAAACTCACCAGTAACTTCCGAGGTATGTATGTTTGATAGTGTTTTGTTGGGGGTTGTTGTTGTTGTTTTTTTTGTTGCTTTTTTGCGGTGTACATGTTGCTGATTCTGATGCTACTGTGTATATCACATTGATGATCTGCTTGTGAGAAATTTAAATCAGATTCGTTTTTTCAACGATATTAGGAACTCCACTGACAGTATCATTTAGTTTTATGCTAATATCAGCGAGTTTAATATCAACAACCGCTGGTCTTCAAAAAAAAGTAATTAATAGATCTGTTTATATTTCTACGAAAATTCAGAAACATTTGTATGTGTTTGGAAAAATCAATTTTAAATGAGACAAATCCATCGTTGATTGTTGTAAATAATACCACAAACAAATTCTTGATCGTCGACGTATTTTTTCGTTACAGCGTCGAAATCTGTTTCTGGTGTTCTGAGATAATTAATAATGTTATTAATCATTTTGAGAAATGCATGCATAATGCCACCGTTGACTAACTCAAATTTAGATTTTTTATCATCGACGTATTTTTTGTTGCTGCGTCTGTATCTGCGGCTGGGTTTCCAATGTATGTAATTTTATTTTTATTCATGATATTGTTACCAGTAAACAATATAACTTTGCACGTGATTCATACGCCTATATGCATGATACACGCGTCTTTCATTACATAAAATGTCCTCTTTTTCATCCTTATTGGACTGTTAATTACAGACACTGTTGGATCTCTTTAAGTTGATGTTCACATGTCTGGGACCGTTGGGCCAGCATTAGAGAAAGGATAAAATACCACTAATAGAAGAAGACAATGACTCTAATCCGTTTTAAAACATAAGCTAGAGGCGGTCACTCCTATGTAATGTTTGTAAAATTTATCGATCGTCCATTTATAATAAACAATAAAATGGCATCTTTGATCCTTACTTGGACCACTAATGACTGGTGCAATTTTCTGCGGTTTCTTTACCAAAAATAGCCGTTAATAAGTGTCTGTTAAATAAAGTGATGCTCGCTAACGATAGCCAGTAAAATATTTGACATACCGAAAAAATAGTTCCGCTTAATCTGAGAGAAATAATTTTTATTCACTGTGATTTCTTGCTGACCGCAATGACATGTTTGCACTTACCTTTAAATTAGTAATATTTTTCAAATTTGTCATTAAATCTTTTATAAATTATTTAAATCATAGACAATTTGTGCAATGCATGTAATTCCGCGGATCGACAACAGTAAGCACGTGGTGAGGTGCGACTCTTATTAGCAATAGTAGCATCTCACCCACCATCAGGCAGCTATGTCGAGGTGGCATAAAAAGGAAATCAAATGCTTTTTGGTATTATTCATTTCTCCATTTGTTACCATCTCTTTGAGTATGAGATTAAAACTTTTTTTATTGCTATAGATGTTTATTCATGGAAATGTAGTTCAGTTTGCAAGATATTGGTTATTTACAAACTCTCTATCGTAGGTAGCCAAAAAAGTTATTAATAGCACACCTTTGCCCCATCGATAACTTTGCCTCGATATGAATTAATTTAAGTGCGAATGTTGGTCTATTGAGTTAAAAATATTATATTTGGCTCCAGGATGATAATTCTCGCAGTTAAGACTTGGGACACCTTTCAAATCATTTTAACTGAAACTCCTTGTTCTGGGTGACGTTTGACAATTGTACACAGATGACTCCCATGGACACGGCGTGGTCCTTGACTTGCAATATTTTTATGGACTTTGGGATTAAGACAGCGCAAATAAAACCATTACACTCTGAGAAATTTTCCTCGTTGTTCTTGCTGTTGATATTTCGAGTGAAGATCGAGTATAAAATTTATCTTTTATCCATACGAATACTCGTGCTTTAGTAAAATTCATAAACAAGCAACCTTCTAGAGACAGCGTTATGCACCTCGTTTAAAAATTGCCAGTAGTGCTTTGTGCCTTGAATCTTGTTCAAGCCAGCACATGTACGTAACAAACTCGATGATGACCTTTCCAGATGAAGGTCTTCCTGTGGCTTAGTGGTAAGAGCGTCAGTCTCGGATGCTGGATGTCGCGGGATCGAACCTCGGCGGAGTCATACCAAAGAGTTATAGGTGCTCAGTATTAAGAGGTTAGGGTTAGGACTGGTCAGCCTGGTGTCAGGATAATGTGACTGGGTGGGACATCATGCTACATGTCTGCGGCATAATGCTCGAGTGCTGGATATCACTATAAACTGCCACACTGCAGACATCGTAGCGATATCATTGAAAAATTGTGAAAGCTATGCTCAAAATCCAAATCTCTCTCTCTCTCTCTCTCTCTCTCTCTCTCTCTCTCTCTCTCTCTCTCTCTCTCTCTCTCTCTCTCTCTCTCTCTCTCTCTCTCTCTCTCTCTCACACACACACACACACACACAGGTCAATGCGATGCTGACCTTCAAAAACACATTTTTATCCCTTTTAAATTTCGCAATTATACAGTGGACTTGAAAATTTGGTTTGAACTATGCTAACCCATTAACAACAAACATGTAAGCGGGTTTGACATATATAGAGGGTCTTGACTA
Organism: Potamilus streckersoni; assembly: GCA_016746295.1. NCBI lineage: Eukaryota > Metazoa > Mollusca > Bivalvia > Unionida > Unionidae > Potamilus > Potamilus streckersoni. The sequence goes on along the minus strand of JAEAOA010001295.1, from coordinate 69,002 downwards.
TAGAGACCTCATCTGAATGATCTGTTTCCATTTAAATAACCAGTCTGGCAGTCTCCATAGCCCATTTAACCAACAAGATATCTGTATTATCTTCAGTGTCTACTCATCTTGCAGCTTTTGTCTATATGCACAAAAGTTTGGGCATCATAGATCCGACTTCTTTTTTAATTTAACAAAGCTTATTAGTTATTCACTTAAATAAATATATCGAAATCCTCTTCCCATCGGCAAGGTAATATGGTGCACACAACCACTGCAGCCTGACTGGACACACCCTTTCTGTCATACTACATAAGGGAGAAGGTCAGTAACTTCCAAATAGTCAAGGTCTTAAGGTCTGATCAGTAGCGAAAAGGTCCAGCCCTGGACCATGTGCCTCCCTGTGGACCCAGTCTGACGGCCAAAAACATGGGAGGTTTTAATTTGGAGTCCCACCCGAAAGGGTGGGATCTCTAGTCCGTTTCATGGCTTTAGCATAAAAGTCGTCAGGCAAACACCCATGCGTATACGACTATAATTTCCAAAACAACAACTTCCAAATACTTCGTTCCACCCATGACAGCTATCATTGACTATTCTGCGTTGTACCAAATTGAAGTTATAAGCTTTGAAACGTGCGAATTTCGCAAATTTTGTCTGCCGGGACAGTACTACTCTAAGGCGACAACCAATGACAAGACATCTATTTATTTAAGCTATAAATCATACAGATAAGCTAAATCCTATGCGATTTAGTATGTTCAAAACACAACATTAATTCGCAATATTATATAATTATTCTATATTTTAAAGATGGCGTTAAATCTGTAGGCAGAGCTGCATTTCATGCACTTACAAAGGATATATATATATATATATATATATATATATATATATATATATATATATATATATATATATATATATATCTATGTATATGTATATATATATATATATATATATGTATATATATATATATATATATATATATGTATATATATATATATATATATATATATATATATATATATATATATATGTATATATATATATATATATATATATATATATATATATATATATATATATATATATATATATATATATATATATATATATATATATATATATATATATATATATACACAAAGGAGTATGTCATATATTCTTATAAATATATTAATATCGATATTAGAAATCCCCTTGTAACATTGTTCTAAGAGAATTCACTTGTACAAGAAACTATGCGAGTATAATGTTTCTTGTTTGCTGATGGTATTTTTTTTTTAGGTCTTTTCAAAGTATTTTAATATTTATTATAAATATTAGTCATTAATAAAGTGTAGTTCGTACTTACAATGTGGGGCACTGTTCAAGTTTCCGGTGCGCGGCTCTGCCGCTCCAGCCTTCGAAGAGTTAAGTTGCTATTAAAAAGGTTTTGTAAAGCCAGCTAAAAACTATTTTTTAAATTGTTTGAGACGACTGTATTCAATGGCTAACTGTGCTTAATGATTTTGCTTATTTCAAATTCTTTATATACTTGAAACTACAAAAATATAAATTGAAGTTATATTTTCATGATTTCATGATTTAATTATTTATAATTGTTACTTTGTTTAAGAAGTAAAACGTTACTGTTCTACAATCAGATTGTTGTTGTTGTTGTTGTTGGAAACAGATATTTTGGAATGAGTTACGTTCGATAAAATGCATATCTTTTAGGAGCTAATCAGAGTTGGTAGCTTGAGAAGAATTTTACCTCAAAAGAAATTTGGTAGTTATATTGTGATCTATGATTCTCCAGAAGAAAACAAAACGTCGAGGGACATGTATTCTATGAGTTAAAAAATATATCGTGTTGGGATAAGGTATTCGTATTTGAAAATAAAGGTTGGTGAAGGCGTGAACAAGGAATTCTCCCCACTATGTAATATTGTTTTATATCATGGTTGTTGAAGTAATAATAATAATAACAACAATAATAATGATAATGATGATAATAATAATAATAATAATAATAATAATAATAATAATAATAATAATAATAATAATAATAATAATAATAAAACATATTAAGAGATGGCGAGTCAGGATTTTAAAATATTGTGCGGTTGAGCTATGTGGTGGTTTCTGTAAAATGAAATCTAACGGATGAGTCATAAAATCTATGATCTAAAGTAATAATGATAGGTTCGTAGTGGATTGAGATATTCCAATAAAAGCATTGTGTTACTGGGTAGAGTATTGAGTCAGGTGCGGGCAGCCAGGAAAATATATTTATTTGATACTATTTGGGTTTTACAATATTTTTTTTATGGAAAGAACTTGGTCTTTGAAAGGAATAAAGAAAACTATATATATATATATATATATATATATATATATATATATATATATATATATATATATATATATATATAACTATATATATTTATATAAATATGTATATATATATATATATATATATATATATATATATATATATACACACTAGAATCTGAGAGGAAGATAACAAACGAGAGCAAGTTCTTAAAAACAAGTTTACATATGACAGATCCAATTTAATTATGACTTCAGAAGAATTTAGACAATTACAAAGAGCTATGATAAATAGACTGAATATCACCATCGAAGATGAAGAATAGGACATGATATATTTTCATGACATACCAATTTTTCAACTTACTCAGGAACCGCTTCATTTGTAGTAACAGAGCAAAACAAGCAAGCCATGTAAATCCAAGTGCAGAAGAACTTGGATTTGTAGCCTTTGTAGCAGGATGATATAAAATATTTTTTCCTTGATTTAACGAATCATTAACAAAAGAAATAAATACGATTTGATTGATTTATTCTACAGTTATACATTACCGCATACAATCATTATTACACGTGGCTTTGAATACTACATCATATTTTACTAGCTACAACTTACATGCCAATGATATTTAAAGCTTAATGCCATTAGAATGATTAAATAATTATATAAAAATTGTACAACCTGGACAAAATTGATGTTGACATATATTCTATATTACGTACGGTTGATCTAGCAGGGTACTCCTTATTCAATCTGGTCAGTGAATCAATAGGTATATATATATATATATATATATATATATATATATATATATATATATATATATATATATATATATATATATATATATATATATAGGTGTGTGTGCGTGTGTGTGTGTGTGTGTGTTTAGATTGATAACGTAGCTTTAACAATTGTTTAGTCATATCGCTACGATGTCTGCAGTGATAATTTATAGTGATGTCTAGCACTGGGGCATCATGACGCAGACATGTAGCATCATGTCCCACTTAGTCACATTATCCTAACACCAGGCTGACCAGTCCTAACACTATCATCTTAATAATGAACGTCAAGCGAGGCAGCTGTTAGTAACATTTTTAAGTCTTTGGTATGAATTGGCTGGGGTTGGATCCCATGACCTCCCGCATCCGAGGCGGACACTCTACCACTAGACTACCGGATCGGTCGATAGATAGATGTGTCGGTGATAAACGTGGGGAATTGCCTATATTTTCATTGAGACCAGAGACGGTATCACAATTTGTTACCATAAAATAGGGCCAGCAATTGGACAAGCAGCATTACAACCGCTGTTGTTACGGTTGGAGGTTCAATTATTGAGGCATTCACGGGAAATAATTTAATTTTTATTCACTTGATTCAAATTTGGCAAATGATGAGAGAATTCAGAAAATTGTAAAATGAACGTAATGAGTTTAGTAGTAAACTCAACGACTGCAATATTATGAGAACAAGGTTATGTTTTGTCAGAATTATGAATCATTTGGATGAAGAAATGTCTCTTTTCTTCGACATGTTTAAACGAACAACGCACACTGAATTACTTTTAACGGCTTGCAATCGTACATTTACAATATCACTAGATAATCAAAGTACATATACAAATGCTACAAACATGATAAATTATATGAAGATTTTCTATTCCGACAAAATTAATGTAAATGTTAAATTTGAATACACAAATACTGTGCAGATGATAACAAACGGCATGGCGATCTTTTATTCCTACTACTCACGTATGGAAACTTTTTGATACCAGAGCCCTAGGTGGGAGGTATACAACTCAAGTTGCACAAAATATTGTAAATGACATTAAAAAAATAATAAAACCCTTCTGTTATAATGGCGCAAGTCGAAAGAATGACTAATAACAACATTCGAAAAAGTTGGTCAGATATAAACTGAGTGAAACCTTCAATAACATTTGCAACATGTTACTTGAGCAAACTACTTAATAATACTTTGGCAATCAAAGGGACGGCTGTAAATTTGGCACGGTTAATTAATACGCTTTCTGTGAATGCGTCAAACACATTCAGTTTACACAATTGTAACGCAGAATCAAAGAAAAAATGCCCCATTCAAACACTATTGAAAGAACTTCAACGATCACAGAGAATAGTATCACAATTTCGTGAATTTTCAAATAAACAATATGATATATTCCAAAAGCAACTGAAAGCCTATAATGCCATCGAAGAAAACATAAATTAATTCTTTAAGATGTCTTGTTCATTGAAACAATGTTCTAATTCTCACCCTCCATGTTGTCACAATCACCACAAAAGTATATACATAACTGTAAATGGAGATTAGATTTTTAAACGATGCAATCAGACATTTAAACCTGCTACGTCACTATTTGCAAATTGATGATTGTTCGTCTAACAAATGTACAGGTATATATAATACATTTGGTTACTTCAACATGAGCACGAACCTGGAGTCAACAAGAGCATGCAACGAACACTCCCAACACAGTGTAAAATTCAACATTCCTATCATGTTTTATAAACGTGTTTTACAATTAATAGAAACGGACACGTTCTCGTTTAACCCGTTACACCAATGACAATTTATCGCTAGTCGGAGTAATTTTTTAAAGAATATTTTCTTGAAACTGTTGTCTTCTTCGTTCATTATGATTTTAATGCATTCTCTGTACCTATTTTTGCAGAAAAGTTTTGAGCTGTTATAGATGCAGATACAGTAGTTAAAATCACTATTATTTTTTAAAATAAAGAAAATAGTCGAAAAAGCATATAATTCTAAAGAAAATGTCATTAAATTTGGTTAATCTGAATTATAATGGAGAACCAGACGAACATACGACCAGCTTTGAGAAAACATTTCATCAAAGCACTCACAATAACAAAGCATCCTTGAAATAAATGAATGTATTCATAACTACTAGTTTATGGCTCAGTTTAGATATAATACATACCTTAATTAACTACCGTCTATACTCGTTTATAAGTAGGGTCCAACTTCATAGGCTTAAATCTGCCGTTGCATAATGCGCCATCAGATCTGGCTTGATGTTGTTGGCAGTTGGACATGATTTATGGGCGAGTACATACGGTATAATACAGAGGTCTTTAATATCTAGCGTATATAAGTTCAGTTAGTACAGCATTTTAACCTTTCAGTAAACAAACAATACAATACAAAAACTTTACAAGAATAACAAGTTAGACAGGGTGGTTTTTAACCAAAAAATCACAAATAGAACAGTTAATTGGGTATACTCGTACTCACTATAATGCAGCCTCTATGAGGACCTAAACAGCATTGGAACATGATTTTCTTCGTTTTTACAGATTTATCTGAAACTTTGTTGATTCCGAGTAGTGACAACACTCGATATTATCTATGCATACTTATGGGAAGAACAGCAATAAAAATGATATTTTAAAAATACAAATGCTCTGTATCGTGTCATAAACACAACAAAAGGTGCCAACTAAAAAAAATCAACATTATTTATGCACTCATTAGAAAAATAAATATAAAAATATGTAATTAATAATACATATCAATATAGAATTTACAAAATGTTATGTATCAGTGTATAAACAGAACAAAAGATGGAAATAAAAAATACTTGTTCTAAGATCTTTGGGCTCATTTGCAGATTACATTAATATCAGTACAGCTGCACCGATGAAAGAGTATCATCAACCTCCGATGGTAATTGTGAATTATGCATTTCTTCTTTAAAAAATGTGGCTAAATTTTTGTAACATATAAACCCATGGAATCAATAGCATATTTATTTTGTTCGATACTTATTTAGTTTATAATCTTCGGTTTTCATAAAATTTCGTCAGCCAGTTTTTCAATTCATAAATGTAAAGATAGCTGAACGATCTAAATTCGTTATAAAACATGTTTATGGTAATGCCGTTTATCGTTGAAAAGAAATAATTGCAGTTAATTTTGTTGTAATAACAATTGTAAAGCCACGTCATTTACACTAGGTACCCGAACTCTTTTTTAAATGTCAGTAAGACATAGTCTTATCGCCACGTATATTTAACATCGGGGAAACAACTCTCACACTCCAGCTGTCAATCAAGATTACAAGATTTATACTTTGTGCTTATACAGAAACCCTCCATTTTTTTAAATTTTATTTTTATTTCTTTTTAAATTCGTCAGTATCCCTACAAAATTAGAGGAGGCTGTTTGAATAGTTAGTGGAATTAGAGAGTCAAACTCCAAATTTCGCTAGTATGATAGAAGCGTGGCAAGATAAGTAAAATCTCTACACCTTGGTCAGGTACGAATAATATAGCCAATAATACGTAAATCATCTTAAGATTTTCAGTTCTTGATATTAAAAATTTCTTGCGTAAAGGCAACTCAATATTCTAACATGGAAGAGCGTTTACAAATGAGCCCAGTCTACGATTCGAACGTACATAATCGACAATATTGCCTGTAAGCATAAATTACTGCAAACTCTCATGTACCACACGCTAGTAATACCAGTCAGTCTTAATTTCAAAACACCGGCAGACCACAGACAATTGATCCCACTGCTTATTCTCGCCATAGTGTTTACAAATGTACATGTGAATGATTTCCCACGTGGAAAAAGACACTTACAAATAACACTGCTCCGCATTTTAAAGAATGAAAACTGATAATAGTAAAATAAAGTCAGACCCTTTTCAATTGAATTATTCAGCGTGAAAAACAGCAAAATGGATTATCCTTTTAAGGACCAATAATCGATTATAGATGTTGTGTAAATATGACTATTGCGAAAACACAATGCGAATGAATATGAGATAAGAGTCCGCTTCTCGGTACACTGATTGTGTAATACACTGTTTGCTTGCAGTAAATCGCCATTTGGGAGTATCGTTGGGAAAAAAAGAAGAAAGATTTGCTATATCCAACGCAAGACTAAGATCAGAAAATACATTAGTCGATGTACTCTTTTGTTAGATTTAAACGTTTTATACTTAAGAGGGTAGAAATTGTGAAAATACAACAGCATAGTACAGTTAAAATACAAATAATTGCTCAAACATATATAAACAACCAGAATATCTTACTGTTGGTCATCAGATATAAAAAGAAACGCATTCACACAAACCCAAGAATTTAAAATAAATAAACATCGTTAACAAAACATAACACAAGAGATCATAGTGGACCTAATGTTATTCACCTGGCTTACATAACAGTTGTTAATTTGGGGTTTAAGGTCATTTCTCGGTACAAAATTGGCTTTATATGACGGACGGTATAATTAGTGGAGACAGAACCTGGATAAACGCCGGTAAGAACTACCGACCCACCGAAAGCTACTGGAATCGGTACACAATTAATAAAATCCGGTTCAGTACCCACGAATGTAGTCCCAGTCTATTTTTAGATCACTTTTTCCGGTCTAAATTTAGTGGTAATACTAGAGTCAGATTTTGGCATTCTTGGTAAGGATTTAAAGGCAATTGTTTATTCTTTAAAATGTGAGCTTATGGTGTGGTTGTCTGTGTGTATTTCGGCGACAGTGCACATTGAGTAATAAGGTCATGGTGATGATCCGGAAGTGAATTCTGTGTTCCGTTGCCTGGTGTTTTGTTTACAATTCAGCCTCTCAAAAAAATGCAGGTCAACCCTTGACAAGAACTAAACCGTAAAGTCATCTTTGAAGGTATTTTAGATTAACATATGATTTGTATTGATTGTCACACAGTGGAAAGTTCAGTACTGAGAAACAAATGTAGAGAATATATAGTGAAATTAATTGTGTACTATGTCCTGTCAGTAAAAACTTGAAACTGATATAAAATTTTTATTATTAATGACATACACATGAAATTTTAATAGGTTATGTATATTGACTTTAAAAATATAAAAATGAAATTAAAAATAAAAAAATAATTTTAATTTTAAAAATTTTAATGAAATTTAAAAAAACAATTAAAAAATAAAAATTTTCCACCAAGTATACACATATATAATATTTTTTGGGAATGATATTAAATGATATCAGCATATATATACTCCTACACCATATACAAGCTCAAATGATGGATATTTGTCAAATTTGATCAGAGAAAATATCTTTATTAGTCAAAATGAGACCCTCATTTAAAATACATGAAGACAAAATTCTACTTTGCTTTGTACCTTTAGGTCATTGAAACTATTTATTTGGGGTTCAAACAGCTAATTTATGTGTTTATGATGGGGTGACTTCCTGAGTAACACATATCTGCTTGTATAGCTATCAGTAATTGTTTATAACCATAGTTATAGGGTATTTAGTGAGAGGACAGAGATGAAGACTTTATACTAGAACCTGTTCAAGTTCTCTACAAAATCATATTAAGCTGTCAGAGAATGAAATACAGGTCAGAGGGGTAAAATATACTTTACCCAGGTATATTTACCATTGCATGTAAGAAAACAGCAAAATGATGTAAGTTGAACACAGAATGCATTCCATTTTATTGTTCAGTTTCTTTAAGATGTTGATTGATGTAGTGCGACATTGTAACCTAGATGATATTATGGGAATTCTCATGATCCATTTTGCTTTATGCATTATTAATGACTAATAATATTTGTTATCTGACACTTTAAAGATTACATAAGTAATATTCAAACAGATTATTTGAATTTAACTTTCTACAACTGATCCTAACATGGTTACATAGCTGACATGAACAAATATGCATATATTTTGTAATGTTTGGAATCAAAAGTTGACATTGTTAGGCTGACATGGTACCTATAGTGAATCTGTAAGGCTCAGTTTTGATTGTGTGCACTTAAAATATCCCAAGATGTTATTTTCATCATGAATATGCCTCTGTATGGTAACACATTTCAATTTAGTACTTTGACAGAGGGCGGTATTGCAGCATCAGCTGATATTTCATTCCATTGAATCATTGAATCATTGAACTTAAAACCTTGGTAGCCAAGACTCTTAAAAATAGACTAAAAATATTCAAACAGATTATTTGAATCATGTTTGCACATGTGATTTTAACAAGTACATTGCATATGTCCCACACATGCAAATATCCATCCTTGTTTACAAGTTTTCGGGATGCAAATTTCACATTTAGTTGATGATATAGGATCTATTGGTACCTATAGTTGATCTGTGTGGCCACATTTTGCTATATTCACTCACAATATCTAAAATTGTTTTTTCCTTCATGAATAGGATTGCATATAGTAATAAATTTTAATTTGGTACATTGTCATTTGACTTTCCACTATACTGGTATGTATCAATGTTTGCACCAATGATCAAACCTCACCATTCCAACATTGCCTTAAACTTTATGATACATACTCTACCTGATTAGTTATTTAACCTGTAAATGGCTAAATATGCTTGTAGAAACTTCATCTATTTTTAGGATGCATTTGTCACTTTAATACATGCCCATTGCTTCACATCTTTGAGTGTCACTCTATCAAGTTTACCTTTTTTAACCATATTTGCAACCTGAATGTTATATTGAAATCACCATATCTAACACATTTTAACTTCATTTGCCTACATCTTCCTTTTTTTTAGAATTAAGTGAAACATGTTATATATTTTCAGGTCTAGTCTGGTATCTGAAACAAAGTATTAGAGTTGGATCAATTTGGAAGCTCTCCAGTAGTCCAATGGTGATAGCAAGGTCTCATAAGGACATGTGCAGTGTGCTGCTATAAGTGACCAAGATGAGTTCATATCAGTACACTGATATACAGCATCTCAAAGACATGGCTTAGATCTTCATGAGAGAGAGATTCGCATCTTTTTTCAGTAAGGTGAAACTGTATTTTCATATTGCATTGTTGACTTTTGTAGTTATCGGCATTAAAATGGAATGCATATTTGCTATAAAACATGGTAGTGGTCCCATCAAAACTTTAAATTTGAGTGGGATATTAGTTATACAAACAACTGTCCAAGTACCTGAAACAATAAATGTGGAACATAGTACCTGTCATTGTTTCTTTAGTATGTACACCTATATGCATCTGGATAGGCATATTGTAATTTGCTGTCAAAATCACTGTGAGCTATCATGCTTCAGTACCCCTGGGATTAATATTATCAGTTGTACAGACCTAAACTACCATTTGTTTTAAAGACCAATCATTAATCAACATTGCTGCCTTAAATTTGTCAAACTGAATGTCATAACTTGTATGAAAATTTATTTTTTGTAAAATAAAAAGTTTTTAAAATTTATATATTTTTAAAAATTTTCATTAAAATTTAATATATCAATATTTTTTAATTTCAAGACTATTTTCAGACAGGCCTTATCAAGTATTACAATTAGGTTTTTACTGCATTGAAAAATTCCTATAATTAAGGAAGATATAGCAAATTTAGTTTTGGTTTCTTAAGAACAATTGGACCTCAAATTGCACCCTATAGAACACCAGCACTACACACTTTCTGACAGCTGTCACATGTCTTGCTTGCAAGGAAATTTCAAAAGACTTTAGGTATGAAGTTGAAACAGTAGTGGCATGCAAAATAAAATGCAAATATAAAAGTTTGACAAAAACATTGACCCTTTCAGGAATCGGTACACAATTAATAAAATCCGGTTCAGTACCCACGAATGTAGTCCCAGTCTATTTTTAGATCACTTTTTCCGGTCTAAATTTAGTGGTAATACTAGAGTCAGATTTTGGCATTCTTGGTAAGGATTTAAAGGCAATTGTTTATTCTTTAAAATGTGAGCTTATGGTGTGGTTGTCTGTGTGTATTTCGGCGACAGTGCACATTGAGTAATAAGGTCATGGTGATGATCCGGAAGTGAATTCTGTGTTCCGTTGCCTGGTGTTTTGTTTACAATTCAGCCTCTCAAAAAAATGCAGGTCAACCCTTGACAAGAACTAAACCGTAAAGTCATCTTTGAAGGTATTTTAGATTAACATATGATTTGTATTGATTGTCACACAGTGGAAAGTTCAGTACTGAGAAACAAATGTAGAGAATATATAGTGAAATTAATTGTGTACTATGTCCTGTCAGGCAACTTTCTCACATACCCACATTACCGAAGCCCGAGAGTCAAACCCACGCGGACAGAGGTGACATGGCAGTGATCGGTAAAGACGTGCGCTTACACAACAGTCTTGGGTTGAATTGTAGGAACATAATTTACGTAAACTATCTCCAAAACTTTATATTACGTCAATTTTGTCTATTTTATTATATCCTGATGTAAATTCTTTCCAAAGATAAGACGCAATTAATATGCACAGTTATTTCCCCTTAACTGAAAGCATTCAATATGTTTAGATGTTAGTTTTACACACAAAGTACTTATTTATTTATTGCAGAGTTAAACATCATGCACACGACATAAAATTACAATTCATAGGTTGTTGCTTTTTAGGTTGATGTGGGTCCTTACCATTTGTAATTATATTTGAAAGTGTTTCAAGGGAAAAGCATAGTGTAGTATTGTTTTGAGTGAAAGCTAGAAATACAAACTATATAACTTGTGGGTGAAATATTATAACAGAATGCATAATACATGTGACAATATATGTAACGATCGTTTCAAAGATTTTAACTTAACAACACAACACTAGTAACTATCAAACTCAGTTTTCCCAAACATATCAAACTTGCTTCCAAACATTTAAGATTATAAAATGTAGCAAAGCATTTAAAAGAAAAAATGTCTGCAAACAGAATGTTTAAACATGTTTTTTTCACAATAAATATATTTTTATTGGACCAAGAAATGATGAATATAGTGCTTTTGATACAAGGAAAATTTTAATGATTCGAATTACTGTATATATATATATATATATATATATATATATATATATATATATATATATATATATATATATATATATATATATAAATATATATATATATATATATAAATATATATATATATATATATATATATATACAAATTAATACAATAAAAAATACAATACAAACAATACTATCATACAGGTAAGAGAAATTAAATTCGTACTCAACAGAGTTTCGAACCCAAGTCCGCAAGTAAATGACACCAATTGCCTTGCCTGCACGCACTAGCCCATATACCGTCACGACTTAAGCACGCATCACCCAAAAAAATGATGGCACTGAGTCGGTGTAATACGAGCTCGTGCTTAGCAGGCACACACATTTATACATCTCCTGGCATAAAAATGATACAGACTTTATACTACATATATATATATATATATATATATATATATATATATATATATATATATATATATATATATATATATATATATATATGTGTGTGTGTGTGTATGTGTGTGTGTGTGTGTGTGTGTGTGTGTGTGTGTGTGTGTGATTAAATGATCATGTTTGGTTGGGTATTTATCGATGTGTAAATTTTACCTAATCGCTCATAAAGAAAATAAAGTCCGAAGGACTGTGCTAACTTTGTGAGTGATTAGGTAAAATTTACACATCCATTAATACCCAACCATGATCATTTAATCCTTATAATTCAAAATTACTTCCTTTCTAGCATCAGATCAGTATATTTAATCAACAAAACATTTTCTTTTATGTAGATCGAAGTTTTCTTTCATTAGCCTCTTAACTGCGACATAATGCATAAACCCGATCTTCGCACGAAGATTCTTCAACCCTTTACACAGTAACATAGGGCACAATGTCACAGTGGGTCATGCCAATGATATATTGTTATGATCATTATTTATATATAAAAATTGGATGCTGCTTTTAAACCAGGTTATTTCTTTCTTTTTTTCCGAAAATTATGCTTGCGAATGACACGTGTTGTTATAGCAACGTTGGTTTTGCTTTCTACGTATATCGATCTTTCAAAAGTAAAATCGTGTCCATTTTTAAAAAGATTCCCTGTTTGACATTACATTGACCTTTAAAACCGCTGTTGTAACATGTTGTCAAAGTGAAATGCAATAATTATCGAAGATAGGCTTTTAAAGCCTGCCGCATGCTTTTGTCAGCAAAAAGGGTGAGTGATGGAGTGCAGAAAGGTGTGTGCAATTGCATTGTTTTAACTTATAATGGTCCATTTTAACCTGAGTTTTATAAATATTGCTTGAAAATCATAGGAATGTGTGGATGGGGTTTTGTTGTTGTTATTATTAGGGTGTAATGGATTGATATAGATAAAATTTCGAATCAAATGACATGGTAACGGAACCAAAAGTAGTCTGCAGAATGATCTATGTGCAACAAAAAAAAATCCAGTTCATTTTCACGTGACTGTTTATATCCAATCAATTTATAGAAAATGCGTTCATGTTATAAAAATTGTATATATGTATATGTATATGTATATATATATATATATATATATATATATATATATATATATTTATATTTTTATATATATATATATATATATATATATATATATATATATATATATATATATATATATATATATATATATATATATCGCGTTCAGTATAGTTTCTAAATGCCATTTAAGAACATTACTGCATATGATATTTGAGAAAATTAAACTTTTTAAGTTTTTGCCATCCTATTGTTCATTAATTTGAGAGGAACGCAAATGTAACTGTTTTATCAACAATTTTTGCAGAGACTTATGTGTAATTTTATATCGGGTGATGTTCAAAGCTACATTTTCTAGAAAGACTATATGACTTGCACACAATGTCAATTAAGGTTAATATCTCTCTCATGGTATCGATACTGAATTTTCATCTGGAATGGTTTGTTCTCAGTTAGGTAACTATTGGCTTAAAACTAACTGTCGATCTAGTGGCATTTGACGCTTGTGTAAATAACGTATTCCTATACAGTTTACAACTATTGGCTTTTAAACTGATAGACAATGCACTCGGATTTGACCTCTGAGTAAATAATGCATTCTTATACATTTTACAACTATAGTTTTAATAAAAGTAATCACTTCAACGTCTTATCCTAGCGTTGTATTATCTGTATGCATTTCTGTCATGGTCGATATTGTTCCATATTTTCCCTTGTACTTTATTATTGTGTTTTTTTTTTACTATAATTTACATTGGTAAATGATATTAACGTTTTGCTGTAATATGTTGCTTTTGAGCTTGAGGGGGGGGTGTTTTTGTTGGTTTTGTTGTTGTTTATTTAAAAACAGTTTTCGGAAATGTTAGACCAGGTGTTTTCTATAAATCGATTTTTCTTCAATATATGCTTAGTATATCAATGAGGGAGGTGGCGGAGGATGGTAGAGATTAGCAACAAAACTGTTAACTATTTCGCCCCAGAACATATTACGCATATACATAATGCAATGGCGGTCAGGATGATACAAATCAAAGCCGCGCCAGGTAGGGAGAACACAATCGAGGACCATCCAATATATGTAAAGTTGCCAACGGTAACGAAGAATCCTATCCCGGCCAAAAGTTCTGAAAAATAAATATATAAGAAAGAAAGAAATATAAAAGTTTTAAGACTAAGTTTGTCAGTTCAGGATAAACGGACAAAAATATCGAACATAAAAGTCCTGCTTGGTTGCTCTTTGACAAAAAAATTCAAATTTTATAACGAATTTATTAATAAGAGAATCTATTAGTAGTAATAAATTCACATACATACACACACACACACACACATATACAGAGAGACATAGAGAGAGAGGGGGAGAGAAGATAGATAGATAGATAGATAGATAGATAGATAGATAGATAGATAGATAGATAGATAGATAGATAGATAGATAGATAGATAGATAGGTAGGTAGGTAGGTAGGTAGGTAGGTAGGTAGGTAGGTAGGTAGATAGATAGATAGATAGATAGATAGATAGATAGATAGATAGATAGATAGGTAGGTAGGTAGGTAGGTAGGTAGGTAGGTAGGTAGATAGATAGATAGATAGATAGATAGATAGATAGATAGATAGATAGATAGATAGATAGACAGACAGACATATATGTAGCTATAGAGAGATAGAGTAAATTCATAATGTACTGACGGACGGTTATACATGCCAATTTTTATATTTATATATCAATTATTTTATTAAAATGTTGATGCAATTTTGTTTCCAATAATTAGTATTCAGACCATTTTGGATAAAAAGTATCATATCTTTTTGTCATATCACTGTAGTAGTAGTCAACAAATAATCCTATGGCACCTATCTCGATCATTTGCTGCTGACCAAGCCTTTTCTCTGGCTGTCTTCAGGTAATGTAAATTGATAAACACGATGAAGTGGGTCCAGCTCAGAGCCACCTACTGTGGCTGGCATAATCTCTGGCTGTCTTCAGGTGATGTAAATTGATAAACACGATGAAGTGGGTCCAGCTCAGAGCCACCTACTGTGGCTGGCATAATCCAGTACCACCCCACTGATGTCTGTTTCAGCTTATGTATCTTCACAAAATTTTGCAAGTTTATTATTATACTATGTCATTTCTTATCTTTAGTATTAAAATATGATACTATATGAAAAAACTTAATATGTAGTCATATGCACCAGGAACATTTTCTACATGCAATAAATAGCCCAGTTTCAGACCGGTGCTATCCCTGCTAAACCTGTTAGCTTCCCTAGCAGCTATGAAAATACAATACATCCGGTCGTTAGTATGAACGGGTTTTCGTAGCCGGATTTCACACTTTATCCAAGTATATTGAATTCCCCGTAAGCTACTATCTCTCTTGAGCAGCAGAGAGGGTGAACGGACAACTTTGCCTGAGACGTTTATTTTTAAAAAAATACAGATTCCTGCAGAGGCTGAGAAAAAAAAACGTCAACAACGCTAAACCAAAGTCTCTAACTTTTCTATTTCCACACGATTATGTATTTAATCGTATAATAAAAATCATGAGGTTAGCTTATTTTTGTTGACGTATTTTTATGATTTTGTAAGGTGATTTTGTTTACTCGTAAAGCGACTCAATAGTTGTCCTTCACCCTCTCTGCTGCTATGAATTAAACAGCCATTATAAATATTATTAATAATGAGTATTGGAGAACCACACTCAGCTAAATTAGCTCGAGAACGACTAGAGACAATTTAAATATCTACCTGTTCGTGATTCTGTTAAGCAACAACTACAATCGCGTCAGGAATCTCAAGTTGTATTTGAGGAGGATACAAAACAATTATTTAAACCTATCACTGAGACCACTAAAGGTATTCAACCTGTGTTATAAAAAACAGCTGAAACAACTGAAAAAATAGCAAAAAGAACTAAGAAAACAAAAAAGATTCTAGAAAAATTTCCAGAAGAAATAGCTGCTGCGATGCCAATCCCGGAAACACCCGAGGATATGGACCAGGTAGAAGAAGATGGTGTAGCACTAATAATGTAAGAAGTTGAACTAATAGATAAATTTAATGAAGAAACTGTTAAAGTAATTAATAACCTAAACATACAACAATTAGCTGAATTTGCTTTGGATAGTTTTAGTCAAAGAGGTAAATTAATGAAACCTGAACACGTTAAAGATATTAATAACAGTTAACAATGGCACAAATCATTATATTGCATACCCATGAATGTTAAACAAGCTAGAGCTGATGATCCATTATATCAGGATTATGTTAATGCAATTAATAAATTTAAATAATCAAGAAAAGAGGAGAAAAAACAAAGTAAAAAAATCCAAAACAAAAAGAACCAAAACCATTTGAGCAATCACTTCGTGATTATCCAATACCACCAAAAACACGATCAAAACTTATTAGAAAATTACCACCAAATTCAATTGAAGAAGAAGAATTTCAAGACGCTCCTGGTGCAACTGGAAGTGGTCTAGAAGTGGTCTTATAGCTTGTCCCAATAATGTTCTTGCTGATGTTGAACGACTAGAAATTCTCATCGGAGGAAAACGAGCTCGTAATAATTCATCAGAAATCATCAATGAAGCAGCTGATATTTGTAAACGATTATTTAGTGGCGGTATTATGGACATTGATGTGTATCAGTCTCTCATTAATGAAATCGCCGATGATCATTATAGTGAATAAGTCACAGTGATTAGATACAATTAGTGATAAAGTCAATATAATAAAATGATTGTGCATGGTGCTCAACGTGGACCTACCGTGGTTAGGGTAATAAACTCTCGATTACCAGTATACAAAGCAACCTACGGAGATGGACTAGGTGATATTGTTCAGGGTCTATTTAGCAGAATAGCCCCAAAAGCAATACCAATTACAAAGCAGCTGGGTATGAAAGCTATTGATGTTGTTCGTGAAAAAGGTATAGACGCTGCTGGTAACCTTGCTAGCAAAGGATTCTCAGCGATAAAAAATAGACTAACGCGATTAGTACGCAAGCCACAACCCGTCTGACCTCAACCAGTGAAATTGCCCAGCACTGAAGTGATGCCCGCAAGTGTAAGTAAAATAATAAATTAAGCCGCTAATCAAAAAAAATAGTGGAGTTAGTTGATGTCCCAGTGTCGGAAAAAGAAAAAAAATATAACCGCTAGTCTGATAGCAGGAAGTGGTCTCACTTCCCGATGTGGTCTTCGTGTTAGACGAAGATGATAATAATAAAGATGTTCAAGTGTATAAGTGATCCTGCATTTAATATGGACGCACCAGTTCTCAAAGATGAGTCTGTGCGCGATTATCAGTATTATTCTTATGACGCACGAATTCCAGATCAGCGTGGACGAATCGAACTACAGGTTCAGGATAGAAGAATATATTTTTTTACCCGCTTAATCATTTATTGAAATCAAAGGTGAAATTTTAATTAACGTTAATCCTGCAGCACCAGCAGCATATGCAGCTGATGTTAGTGTTGGTTTTGTTAATAATGGTATTATGGCGTTGTTTGATAGCGCTACGTACATGATTGACGGAAAAAATATTGAATCAATTCAAAAAGACGTTGAGGTTGCTACAACAATACTTGGTCTTGCAAGATACAGCGATGATTACTCAAGATCAGCTGGTCCATCAATGATGTTTGCGAAGGATACAACTGATTTTCCAGAAAATAGTATCGTGACTATTGGTAATGTGAGAAATGCCGCCGGGGACAACACTACCCCTGCAGTTTTATCGATGAATACAAATTTTAACTTAGGATTTGCAGTTCGTAAATCAATGTTAAAAGGTGATAGAAGAACATTTTCATGTGCAATTCCACTGTCACATATCTTTTGATTCTGCAGACATGTACGAAGGGTTATTTTTGGAGCTAAACATACAATTGTATTCGTGCGAAAAAGCACTGATAATGATGCAATATGGAAACCTATTTGTGATCCTGGTAGAATAATTCTTACAAAACTTTACTTGTGGATGGCAATGATGTCTCCATCAATATCTGAAGAAGACCGGTTGCTATCTTTCAAGAGTCAAGGCGGTAAATCAACGTTATCATGGTTAACAATGACCACAGATGCTATCCAGAGTAATATTAACGGTTTATTCACATGGCAAATAGCTTCTGAGCAAGGTGTTTCTGCAACAAGACATATATTTATTGCATTACAAGATTCTGCACGAGTAAACGATCAAAATGAAAATATGATGGTATTTGACAAACTCGGTAATACTGAGGTTTTATTAAGAATAAATGGACATCAAGAACCATCTGAGGATATTTTTTTGAATTTCCATCAAAATCATGTAACACGTGCGTATCATCGTCTTATGTCGTTTATGGGACGTGATCAAAACATTGATACTGGTTTACAAATATCACAACTAGATTTTACAATTCTGTATCCGATTTATTACTTTTCACTAGAACATTTAGATTTAACCAGACAATCAGTAGTTGATATACATTTTCGAGCTCGTGTTAATAGAGATGTTGGAGCAATTCCTAATTACAGAGCAATTGCTGTTATACTCAGTGATAATTCAATGTTACTTGAAGGTGTTGGTGGACGAATGAGAGTCATTGATGCTCCAGTAGAGAACATGTAATTAGATCGCTCATAATAATAATAATGTCATATCATCACGTTAGTGTGAGTCTGACTCCTGGTCAGGTCAAAAGACTGCAATCAGCAGCAAACAATATTTGTGGAATAAAAGTATCTTTGAAAAAAGAACAGATGAGCGGTTCTAATAAATTATCGTTGACCGATCGACAATTCAAAAACATTAACGAAGCAAAATCATCAAATAAAAGCGTCAAACTTAGTCTTTCTGATGGCGCCATAAAAGATACTTTAAAAACGGTTGGTATATTTCCCCTTCTCGCAGCTATACCAGCATTAATAGCCACTGCAGCCCCTGCTGTTGCAAAAGCTGCTGCGTTAGGCGCTGTTGGAATCCTCTGCTGGAATGGCGTTAAAGAAAGCAACTGGAAAAGGAATAAAACAAAAATAAGGAAAAGGTCTCAGATTACCAGGAACCCCGCCTTCATGGTACGGGAAAGGTCTAATTCTTCCGGGGACCCCACCTTCATGGTACGTAAAAGGTATAAGACTAGGAACAGTTCGATGATAGTTCCACTATCAAATTTTGATTTACTCGATGCTGCTAAAAAAAAACTAAATTTAAAAAATTTCAGAGGAGTTTTATGAGCGATCAATTACCAAAACAACCTAACAATAATGAAACTGGTATTATTAATCTTGATAAAACTCCGGACCTGGCACGCATTTGGTAGCGTATGCAATTGATCCACGTGGAATGATCTATTTTGATTTATATGGATTAGCGCCACCAAAAGAATTTCTTCATTATGTCAGTAATAATACTGCTCCAATATGGTATTCAACGCTACCAACACAAACATTAATTGATCCACCAATATGTGGTCGTGAAGTACTTGATGTGCTTGATGCTGTGTCCATGGCACCGCAAAGAAAGCCACCTCATAAAGTCGTGCATGAATATACTACACTGTAACATTTGAACAGACATCAGTAAATATAATGGTAGATATTTACGGAAGATCTGCTCGTTGTAAAGCTCAGCAGCAAGGTGATTTATCTAAATATGCAACCCTCAATCAACTCAGAAATAAGATTGATGAATTATTAAATATTAAAAGTGTGGATCAAAATGAAGTGGTTGTTTTTCAGGACAAACAAGGACGATTAAAGACAAGCAATATACAACTACCAGACGTACTTATACGAATTCCTACTGCAGTTGCTGATAATATCGTAACTTTTACTGATCAGGGTAAAAAAGAGGATTCCGGTAAGTCAGTTGACGATTATGTCAAGACGACTGGCGGTGCATTTAGTGGAGACGTTATTATGAACAAAAATAAAATTACAGATCTTGGATATCCAACTACAGATAGTGATGCTACAACAAAAAAAATATGTTGACGATCAGGTATCTAAGTACGTATTAACCAACGGTGGTATAATGCGCGCATTTCTCAATATGAATCATACTAGTATTAGTAATTTAAAAACACCAAAATCTGTGTTTGATGCTGCTACAAAAAAAAAAGTCGATGATAAACAGATTCCAATCATTATTGGAATAGCCAAAATCGAAACTGATTTTACCGGTCACGTGAATATGTCTTTTAGTTTTCGCAGAAACATAAACAGAATTAATAACGAATTTTTTTGAAAGTCCACCAAATGCTGATATAAAACTTACTGATATTAACACAAAACTCAACCGTATTATTAGTGGAATTCCGGATATTGTTAAAAAAACGAGCCTGATTAAAATTCCTCACAAACAGATCATTAACATCGTGTACGTCATCGGATCAGGCGCAGCTACATGGACACAACAAAATAAAACCATCAAACACACCGCGGAAGTCGCTGGTATATATATATATATATATATATATATATATATATATATATATATATATATATATATATATATATATATATATATATATATATATATATAGGTTGTCTGTGTTTAGTGTTGTAGAATTCAACATACTTACAACATCTTCATTAGCTAATAAATTGTCTAGAACCGTATCTGTGATGTTGGATAAAGATTCTCAAGAAACGTTCACGTTGGAATCGTTGGACAGAAGTTTGTCCTCCGCTAATTACTGGTGGTGTCTGGAATTTGTAACTAAAGCTCCCATTTTAATTACTTAATTAACTGACAACGTCATAAGTATAATCAATCCAATGACAGAGTCACTCATTGACATTCAACGTCACAGATATAATCAGGCGTGTAAGTGTCAGACTGAACTAAAAAATATGATCGACGAATACACGTTGAAAGTAAAACAATATCGCAGACGCATGGTTGTTATCGATGTAGTAGTTTACTCGGTTTCTGCCGTTGTTGCTGGAGCTGGATTATTATTATCAACGTTAACTATGACTGCTCCTGCGGTTTTAACGATTGTGGTTTCTACAACAACAACATGTGCAGGTATTCTTAGTATTATTGCAAAGAAAATATCTACATGCACGAGCGATAAATTACGTGAGTACATGATGAAATTACACACAGCAACAACCGCCTATACTAAATTATGCTCGCATCTTTCCTTGTACCTCAGTGATGGTAAAATATCTGATGAAGAGTTCGTTACGATAATTAAAACTTACGATGAAGCATTTGTAACAGAAAATAATGCATTCTCTAGTGACAATAGCGGAAAGATGGAGAATTAAATAATAAAGATAACAATAATGGCTGAGACTTTGACATCGTCAAGGGAATTATTGCAACAGATCGTCACTAATACAACTCCTTAAAAAACTACTATGATATCAGTAAGTTCGACCAGTCCTGAATTTAGCGTTAACTTTCCAACTGCAATTCCAGCAAAAGAAATTGCATTGGCTCAACTGCGCGTTTATAATAGCTGGCCAAATATCAGATCAAAACCATTCCGTGGATTACCAGCAAATAATTCACTGGTATTTGCTAATAACAATAAGCCGGATGGCACACCTGATTGGCAAGTTATTGGAATTTCAACGGGTAGTTATCAAATAGAGGAGATTAATGACGAGTTCCAACGCAGAATAAAATCTATAACCGGATAAGAATCAAAGATAGTTATCACTGTTTACGAACCAACACTATCAGCGGTAATTAAAGTAAATTCCCCTGATTACCTCGTAGATATATATCAGAGTTTGATGTGTTAGGATGGCCTGAAGTCGCACCGGTTTATCAAGGTCCACCAGAACCAAAAATATCCTACTTTGTCACAGATGTTAAAAAATTTATACAATTTGCACAATATCGAAAAGTAAAAGAAGCTTATCCATGGAAATTATATTCTGGTACTGATAGAGTTGTGCATTATATAGATCGAATAGAAAGTTATTTTACAAAAACAATTGATGGCAAGAAATGTATAATAATAACATTAGATATTGTTGAAATAAATTCATATGCTAATACAATTAAGTTAGAGCATGAACGTGTATTTAGAAATCTACAAATTTTACTTTCAAGTATTAATATTTCTTACAATGATGATTTAAAATATCAAATAATTGAGTCTATACAACATTTAAATCAAGTTGCTTCAGACCTAGAGTTCATGAATAATGTTCTTGTTAACAGAGAGAAATTATTATCAAAACAATCTAGAGTAAATTATGTTATAAATCACATAATTAATGAAGACGATCCAGTTCAGATAATTACACTAGATCGCTTATTTACAACAGTTTTTCTAAAATACTTCGGAATTACGCAAGAACAATTACCAACATTTATCATTCCTGGATTTGACTCGTCTGAGTTAAAAAAAAAATTAGTTAAAGATCTTATTGATGAACACTTCAAAAGAATATGTGATTCATGGAGAAAATTAGCCCCACCACCGTCTATACTAAAACATAACAACAACCCGTTTGGTGCCGGAAGACATATATCGCCAGGCATTGTAAACATAACAACAATCGCTGTCAATCTCGTTTGCGACGTTGTGGAAGGAAGTTTTCAAATAGATCTTTCTAAGTCTAGCCAGGCACAGCAAGAGTACATATTATACACATTTTCACCGCGCGACCCCCCCACTAAACTATCTTATTGTATCAGAACCTATAAACCCCGTATACTTGCGTATTCATAATCATAATTACTATAAAGAATACACTTTAAACTTACAGACCAAAATGATCACATCTTGGACACAAGAAATGAAAAATGAAATTATAAATATAAATCTGTATGTGAGATCCTAATACATATATGTCACAACGCGAAACAAAAAAAAGTATCTTTGGTACTTGTATATAGTACCTGATACATAATGGTTGGTCCGTATACAGCACAGTTACAATATATATATATATATATATATATATATATATATATATATATATATATATATATATATATATATATATATATATATATATATATATATATTACTTAGATATAAATATGCATTAGTTTTCCCATGGGTCTGGTTTAGCAATTATAACAGTTAATGGCCCCTCATTATCATATTCATTATCACTTTCAGTATTACTTTCATGTTCCACATTTTCACAATGTTCCCTTAACTGTCTTATACGATAATTTATAATCTTTTTCTTTTCGAATTCATGAGATAATTCTAACTTGATTTTCTTAATAGCGTTTGAGAGAGGTACAAACAATTTTACCTGATTATCAGTGACTGTTGCTAGTGACTTTAACATTCCACTTTGTATTTCCTTTAAAAATTTGTAATCAAATGAAAGCGTAAATCTGTTTTGGTTTTTCAGTTGTTGCAATGAGTCAAATCACATAGAATCTTTTCATCATTGAGATTGTCAGACACATCGATACCGTTATGTTGTAAATTTTTAATAGCAGAAACAATACCATTTATATTTTCAGTATTCATTATATATATATATATATATATATATATATATATATATATATATATATATATATAATACAAAAATTTGTAAAATGTGTAGCGCGAACTGACACTCAACCTACCGTTCCAAGTTGATCAGATTAACCTAATGAGGTTCTTGCTCAGTGTATACCCCACCAGAGACCCCTAAATACCCGAAACCGAAACTTTAGAGACTCAGAGGGTTTTGTCTGCGCATGTGTAGGTCTTAGCCTATATGCCTTGCAAGAGTTCCCAAATATCCGTAACCGAAATTACAGAAACTCAAAGACTTTTGGTCTTTATGACCGAACCAAATTAGGTTTTGGTTTTACGATTGTGTCTTTAGGAACGATACCTTGTGTGGGTACCCTATAGTAGGTCACAAGGTCACGATTTCGTATCAGTTCCCGCTACATTTTTTGGACGGCACAAGACGGCACAAACACATAACATATAATGATGATCATGATGATATATGAAATGCCATCTTCACATTTGCACACCCACCCCTAATGATCAACTAATGGGTGATTGATAACAAAAATCAATCCAATATTAATTTACATAGTGGATAGGTGTGAGCACATGAAGATGGGTGGCTCCGCCCCAATAAATTATATTTTTTGGCATAATATCGCCTTTCCGTAGACAATTGTCTTTCACAGGATCGGAACCCTAATCGTCAAGATGATAGATTCCATACGTAGCCGTTCCAGCTATTCCACACTTATATGTTTAAGGAAAATTAGTTAATATATACTTACCTAGACCATAGTAGTTCTAAAAGCAACAACAACCACAGTTTCTGGTATTTTATTTTTACAGTTTCCAGAAAATATATATAATTCTGCATAACACAAAATAATACTGAATCGGTGTGTATAAAAGCAGTTTGATTTAGTCAAGAAAAAATAGCTTTACACATGCAATTAGCTATACATTTTTGCTGCCACTTATCTAAGTCCATGTAGTATAGGATTCCAAACAGACAGACACATACGTTATTGCCTGCTTCCAATGTTAAATCTCCCTGTTTATATAATCGGTTATATGTATATATTTCACGTATTTTGTATTTATTGTCATTAAATATACTATATTCTAAACTCGCTGTCTGTGAAGAATTACGATAAAATCGATATAACGGATCTAATTACAGCAGCGAACTTACCAAGAAATTGGCAAATGCCTTGTAAATCAATAATATACATGGTTTGCTTAGCTAGCCAATGATTATTGACTATGCACTCTGTGAATCCTGCACGCGGATGTCATGTAAAATCAAATCATGTAGTACGCGGATTTTACATAAACAATGGATAAAGTATTATTTTATCAGTAGAGAATGATTTGCCGAATTAGCATTGAAAAGACTACTGGTAGGTTTGTAAAACGTTACTACGTTATCAATCATATGTGTATATAGTGATTCTCCATCAAAGAATTATGATGTATCTAATTATAAGTGTGCGAATAAAGACTTTTGTTAAGTTTTCTCGTTTTCTTTGGGTCAAAACCCCAGGGGTGTTAACGGAAATTAGCATTAGATTTTGAATTTATTTGTCAAATACTGACTTGTCCGGGGTTTTTTTTTTATCATAATTCAAAATGATAGCAAAATGATCATAAAATCTACACAATACTTGCAAAATAACCAGTATTTGACAAGCAAATTTAAAACTTAATGTTAATTCCCGTTAACACCCCTGGGGTTTTCACCCAATGAAAACGCATAAACTCAACAAAAAACAATGATAAAATCGACTAAAATGCCTGACAAATAGCGTAAAAAACAAATTTGATAAAAATCGAACAAAATAAAAACTTTATAAAAAATAATTAAATCTGATTAAGTAGAGAATTGTTTCATGATATCGAATGCAGTTTATGTATCTTTGTGGAGAACCATCTTATAATATTTCCTGAATGATATGTGCAGATTGCAAACTAAATAATAACAATAACTACAATACTAAAAAGTTTTATCCTTGCCTAGGTCTCGCTTAATTATCTAAGTACCTGAACCTGATATTCTGTCCAAATTTTGAGGAATAAGTAGATCTAATAATACCATCACCTGAACGTTTCACTGAGGGTGGGGGGGCGCTATGTTAAAATATTTACTAGCGGAATAAATTGATTTGAACATAATTTCTTCTCCAGATTCTTTATTCATGGACTTAATAGCTTTTGCAAATCGTACGCCGCCAGTTTTTCCAAATTTGCAGTTTTCACTTTGCGTGATAATACGTAAATTTTGAAGTGAGTTGTCAAGTTTTTTTTGCCGTTTATGTGGTTAACCACATACCCGTCTTTAATCGGTCCCAAAGAACACTCGACCACAAATCTATGTGATAGATAATATTTATTTCTTTTTGTATTAAACCTAAGATAACCAGCATTGTTAACACTACCTACTGGTTTTTTCAATCTGCAATTCCTAATGATACCATTACGATTCGCTTCATAATTGGTTATGATTGGATGAGGCACAAACTCATTTTGCTCCATTTATATACTATATACTATTTGTTTAAATCATTGTTTTGAAAATCTAGCTAGATAATCTTCTTCGCGTTTTATAATAGATTCAGAGTTATATTTTTTATTGTAATATCTTTTTAACTCCCTGTATCTTTTACCACCACATTGCGCACAAAGGTGAGTCTTGCCTCGCACACCAACATCACACCGTATACACTGTGTAGGTCCTGGACTCCCATTTCTAACGCATTGCATGTGATAACTGCAGAAGTCATTTACACATTTTTTGTTACACGGAGACGTGTGACCAATCTTAAGCCAGCGGCAATTGTGATTTGGTTGAATCATATATAAATGATTAATACTTCAATTTAGATACATATTTGCCTTAATTATAATATGCAGGAATTATCCGCAATTGAGCCTGCCGCATCTAGATTTGATCTTGACAGGCTACACAAATTTAGTTTCTCGATGAAAGATCTAGCTTTAATAAATGCGGATATAACTAAACGCATTAGTCAAGCCAAGAAGGAGTTTCGTCACGATGATGCAGTTCATGTGTGGTCCACATTCAGGATTGAAAATGATATCTATATTATGAATGACAAACGAGCAAGAGAAATCATTGACTACCTCGACGTTCGAAAATATATTATTTTAGTAAAATTTATTGTAAATATAGAGGATGATATCTGGATTATCCGAGACAAACGCGAATCAGTCCAGAAATCAGGAAATAATATTATCCTTGGTAAAAATTCCAAACCAGGAATGCTCACTGGAATAGACAAGCCGTATTATGAGCGATCTTATCCAGTATCTGCTGTTGTGTATGCGCTCTATCCGTTAAATGATAAACCTGACGTAAAGGATCTCAAGAAAATGAAAGTATCGAGAATAAACCGTGTTGCAGAGCGAATTGTAGAACACTTCAGAAACGCAATTCGGGGAAACGGTTTAACAGATTTAAGGCGTAAAAAAATAAATATGTGGGCTGAAAAAGTTAAAGACTTTGGAGCGTCTATCAGCGACGTTGCTGAGCTAGAAACGTTATTAAGATTTCTAATAACAGTGAAGACGTTGACAGGAGAGATTTTGCACAAAACAAAATATAGGAGGAGCTCCTATAAATATTGTTGATCATAATGCGCATGCATGGACTGATGCTGTAGCTGTATTTCCAAGAGAAAGAATGCTTAAATTTTACCACGATGATGTATTTGATGCTATCAGTGATATTAGTAAATATGATCCTGTTTCTGTGTTGTTATTTCAGAGTTCTTAATATGATTATTATGATCAGTTTGTACGTTCTAACGGTGATATTTATCGTACAGAATCTCTTTATAAAGAAATGGAAAACCTTGCGCTGAAATATACTTCTGACGATGTCAAAGTTAGACAATTACTAAGTAATTGTTTTACCGTACCATCGGTTGCTGCTCATTTCGCTCAGGAGAAAAACTCGTGGAAACCGACACGATCAGAATTTCTAAAAGATGTCGTATAAAGTTGTATAGAATACGGACACGGTAGATTGTGTAATACTAATTACAATGACGTTATCTCAGTTGATATGGTAGCGTGTTATCCTTGGAGTTTTCTTGGATATGGAGAGTGCTCTGAATACTTTAATAGATTTGGACATCCTACACATGACATGACCAGAGTTGCGATAAATGGGTAAGCAAATCCTGTTAAATCAAAATCTGGTGACCTACTCTTTGACACACCAGACCTCTCAACAGTTATCAATACAGAAACGTCAGGTCCTATATAAACAGGTACAATATTATGTTTGGATTTTTTTGTGTGCGGAATTTGCTTAATTTTTATTGCAAAGATTAAAATGTATGCAAGGGAAGGAACCCTTGTGAGTCTGTGTTGTTCGTCCGTCGAATCGACGAAGACCACTCTTGTCATCCGTAAGTTGGAGGGGCTGGTTCTGTTCTGTGTGTGCGAAGGTGGCTGATAAGGCCAATCCTTGCACGGAAGGTTCGGTTGCAGAATGGACACTGGATAAGTGGGACATCTCCGGGAGGGTCGCTGGCACGTGCTTTTCTGACTTGCCTCTTTATCTCTGCAGCTTCTATCCTGCTCGATTCACACAGCTTGGAGCCTTTGTGAAGACAGGAACACCAAGTGACTCGATTGCTAGCTGTTTTCTCCCATGAGTCAGGGTCTATGCTGAACTTTTTCAATGCAGCTTTCAAATTGTCTTTGAAGCGTTACTTCTGATCTCCGTGGGATCTCTGTCCTTGCTGTAGCTCGCCATAGAAGAGTCTCTTTAGGCAGCCGGTGGTCTGGCATGCGTACAACATGTCCCGCCCAGCCTAGCTGGGACTGCATCAGAATGGTGTGAAGAGGCCTGCTTGGGCGAGTACCAAGGTGTATGGGATTTTTCCTGCCATTTGATGTTGATTATTTTAATGAGGCTTGTGGTGTGAAAGTGGTTCAGCTTCCTGGCATGGCATTGATACACTGTCCACATTTCGCATGCGTAGAGTAATGTGGGGAGTACAACTACCATGTAGACCTTTAGTTTGGTCATAATGCTGATGCCTCTTCTATTCCATACATTTTCATACAATCTGCCAAAAGTTGCGCTGGCTCTGGCAATGCGGAGGTTCACCTCGTCGTCAATGGTGACGCTCTGTGAAACTGCTGCCAATGTAGGTGAAGTGGTTCACTACGTTGAGTTTTGGCTGTTGATGGTGATGTTTGGCTCAGTATAGGGCATTCAGTCTTCTTAGCATTGATGGTGAGACCAAAACTTGTGCAGGAACTGGAGAACTTGTCAACGCTGCATAGTATGTCTGCTTCTGAGCCAGCATTTAGGGCGCAATCATCAGCAAATAAGAACTCCATGATGTTGTCTGTCATAACCTTGGATTTCGCTTGTAGCCTCCTGGGGTTGAAAAGTTTTCCCTCTGTACGGTACCTGATGCCGACTTTAACAACTCCGTCTCTAAAAGCAATAGTCAGCATGGCAGAGAAAAAAAAGACTGAACAGTGTTGGTGCCAGAACACAACCCTGTTTGACACCATTGGTTACTGGGAATGGTTCAGATGACTCTCCATTTTCCTGGACTCTCGCCTGCATGCCGTCATGGAATTGCTAATTGTGAGCCTACGATGCAAAGCAAGGTATGTAATTCGTGTTACCATAAAATCAATTCAGTCATTCGTGTGCGTCTGTCTATCATTTTTGTCTAAAATCATTATATCAGCTATAATCATCTCAAATCATTATATATCATATGTGTCGTCCACTGGCCATTTCCATCATTTTTGTGCCATCTTATTATATAATCAACATCAACCTGCTATTCGAGGCAATGTAATTGGTAGGATAGTGAGAGGCGTTTATTGAGTTCACCCTGTACGTTTTTCAACGATTTCTTCGAGGTTCTTCTGATAACATAGTTATACAAACCAAATTCATTTGATCCAGCTGAACTGATAGTTTTGCTCACACCTAATCATAAAAAGATCACTATCTTTTATCATACGAGAAAAAGCGAGGAAAGCCCTTGAAAAAAAAACAAAACGTGTTGGTGAGCTCAAAGTAGTATTTTACTATGATAGTCATTCTTATCTTTCACAACCATTCTTATTTTTCTTCACAATAAAAGCATTGTACACAAATGTAATAATTTGCAAATCATATCATAATTTTAAGTCCATTATCGGATGATGTGTATCGATGTGTATCGTATGGGCTATTATAATTTCTGTAACGTTGTGATAAAACGACAGGTACAAGTATTCCGAAATTTATTATTGTTCTATTGTTAAATTAGTTATTCCGAAATTTTTTTATAAGATTTAACGTTAAAAATAGAGGTATTTCTTTTTCATGATAGGATTTAACGATACATTCAGAGGATATCGTAAATTCATGATTGGAGTCAACGATAACATCAGAGGATATCAGAAGTCTAGTACATGACATTAAGATAAAAATAAAGGTATTCCGTAACTATTTATTTGGGACTAACGGTAGTATCTGAGGATATCCAAAATAGCCACTATCTTAGAGTTTAGGAGGCAGGGTACAGTTTCGTATTTTTGCCCCTGGCAAATTTCTTAACTTAAGGCTATGATGTGACTTTTTCAGCAATTATTGTCTACTAATTAAATATATGGATATATTTGTGAGCTAGGTGTTTCGGGCTTGTGTTGTTCTTGAAATTGATGTCAGGCATGTACACCTTCCATAGTTACTCTGCAATATGTTGATAGTGAAATACCAATAGTTGTCTACGAAGAAGAGCTAGCCTCTCGTAACAGTAAACATGTGGGTTTGGGACAAGGAGCATATCTCAAAAACGGCTTGGATGACAACTATTTTCAACTGCATCAGCCTGTTTAGTACACACTGTTTCACTGTTTGGCAGAATTGTAATCTAGGAAAAGGGCTTGTGTTTGCACTGTGAGTACCACATGGTGTCAAAAATGACCTTCGGACATGAAAATTGCAGGTATAAATTTGGGGTTGGGGTGCATAAAATTCTTCTGCTATGAACTGCCACTGACTTCTCTGGTCAAGTGGATAATATTTTTATGCTTTGTTTTAATATAGGTATCTCAAAATATGGGCATTCTTGACCTCACTTGTGTATTTGATTTTTTATGATTTTTTTGTACTAGGTCACTGATTGCGGCATTAAATTTGTACATAAATACTGGCCCCTGCCCCCTTAGGCTTGTGGCATGTCGCCATCTTAGATCATAGGCTTCCCTAGCAACTATGTTAAGCAAACAGGCTCTCAGGGCACTCTACACGTGCCAATTCATATATATGTAATACATGGCGACTTAATTAAATATAATTTACCTAAGCAAACATGTTAAGTAAACGGACTCCCAAAAAACTTTTAGTCATCACATTTGTGTGTGTGTGTGTGTGTGTGTGTGTGTGTGAGAGAGAGAGAGAGAGAGAGAGAGAGAGAGAGAGAGAAAAAAAAAATCTGGATTTTTAATGTAGCTTTAACAATTTTTCAGTCATATCGCTACGCTGTCTGCAGTGTGGCAGTTTATAGTGATGTCTAGCAATGGGGCATCATGCTGCAGACTTGTAACATCATGTCCAACCCAGTCACACTATCCTGACACCAGGTCGACCAGTCCTAACACTAACCTCTTAATGCTGAACGCCTAGCGAGGTAGCTGTTTTTATGATATTTAATCAGTCTTTAGTATGACCCGGCCCGGTTCAAACCTTCGACCTTCCGCATCCGAGACGAACGCTCTGGCCACTAGGTCATCGGAGCGTTCACATTTAGAGGTACCGGTAATCGGAAAAGGTTTTATTTCTCTCATGCTCAGTGTTCGTGTGATACAATATATTGGAAGAGTAATTTTTACACTTATTACTGATGTTACCCTTCTGACATGCCAAATAAAATACACACCTAATCTCGACTATATACCTTACACACTCTGTGGTTGTGCTACACACACACACACACACACACACACACACAGACACACACAGACAAACACACATATTATATTGGTACGACTTACGACTGATAATGTAGACCGCAGAGAGTATTCTCTTCGAATGTTTATGGTGCCAAATCCAGGCTATGCTGTCTCCATTAATCAACATTCTATAACAGATGTATCCTCCTATCCCCAGGTCAAGGACGAAGGCGATAAAGGCCAAGCCGAAGATTCCCTGGTTGATGACTGCAAAAGACATGTTAAATTTTATATCGAAATGGTATGGTGGGCTGAATGGATAGACGGTAACATCCTATGACTTAATTTAGGTCACATCTATTCAAAAATGCTGAATAGGTTCATATCGAACGCGGATCCAAACCCAAAGCAAGCTCATTTCATTACGAGAATCAATACTCAGTTATTAAACATAGAGTATGTTTTGACAATAATTTGTCATCGGAAAATTTATATACATGCTAAATCAGAAGAGTTGAGTCTAGGGGAACAATAATGTAGATCAAGAATCAAATGAATCGGAACGGATTCCAACTTAACTCTCGAAGACAGCAATATTGTATACTTGTACAGTAAATAGTGTGATGATATCTGGTTGGAGATGTGATTTTCATTCATGGTGGCACTCCTCTCTGTAGTTCATATCGTATTTTGTTTGGAAACTATATAGTTTGTGAATATGGTACGTTCTTAAGAGCTTTTTATATCGAAAATACAAAAATGTATCCCCCCCAAAAAAAGACAAATTTCAAAAACGTACTTTATAGATCTTTGCTTTTTGATTTGTATGGATATACACTTTTAATAAGATAGTCCCATAAACTACATATTTTAAACCTCACTGAGAGTGAAGTTATTGAGGATTGAAATTTATAAAAAGTTGAGTTTACTTCATTTTAGTGTTGACTTATTTTGAAACGATTAGAAAGAGTATATATATATATATATATATATATATATATATATATATATATATATATATATATATATATATATATATATATATATATATATATATATATATAAAGAATGCAAATCATATGGCGAATAACAACCCTTTCAAGCGTACTGGATCCACCAAGGGATCACGTGTGTCAGGGATTGATTAAAATAGATGCAATAAACTGACGACGAACAGTACGAAACTAGTATCTAACTAGCCTGAGCGCTTTCGACTCTTAATGAGTCTTTTTCAAAGGCAAATACAAAACATATATACGACAAACAAATAAACACAAAAACGTTGTGTTTGTAAACCTCTACATGGCTGTCTCCACATGTGTTAAAACTATAAATACAACCAGCTTGTATAGACTAGTTGCGGATACTGAAAACGGTGTATAATTCCCTAAAAGTCTACAAGCCAAAGCGACATCTATTTTTACTTTTTGTACATTTATGTAACGAAGATTATATCCCGGATACTTGATTCTATACCGGTTATTCTTATAGTAAAAATTGAAGGATACTAAGAAGATTTAGAAAATGTTAAATTCTACTAGTGCATAGTTTTCATTTTCTAGTCTTCTTGGTTTAGATCGCTTGGTTTCAATGTTCTAAGGCGGCATATCCAGTATGATTCCTTTTCCTTTCTGGTTTCGGAACTCCAGCTGTGGTTGTTAGCAATAGCGATAAGTATTATATCACTGAAAGTGTGGCCAGGGGAGGAGAAGTGTTCTGCGACCGGGCTTCTGTACAGCTTTTTTGTCATCCAATCAGATCTATGAAGGTTCATCCTTTTGTGTAGCTTTTCAGTTTCTCCGACGTACTGAAGCCACAGATCTTACATGTCATGAGATAAATCACATTCTCTGTTTTGCACATTTTGTTTGGACCATGTATGTTTAGTTTTTCTTTAGTCACTGTGCTAGTGAATGTCTTGGTCTCTATTATATGTTGACAGGTTTTGCATCTTTTATCGCCACAGGGTCCAGATTGACTAGGTTGGTTTTGACTAGCGATTGGCGTTAGCTTTGCCCTAACTAGGATATCCTTTATGTTTTTTGGTCTCCTGTAAGCTATTACAGGTTTGTTCGGAAGTATTAGGTTTAGTATGTCTGACGATTGCACGGTTGGCCAGTGGTTTGCGATGATTTTACCTACTTTGGGATTGTCAGGGTGATAAGTCAGAATAAATGGTATCCTATCAACCTTTTCTTTCTGTTCATATCTGAGTAGGTCATCACGGTTTGTTTGTTTGGCCCTTTGGATTGCCTCCGCAATCAGGTCTTTGTCGTAGCCTCGGTAAATTAAATGTTTAGCCAGCTCTTCAGACCTTTCTAGGAATCATTCATCGTCGGAGCAAATTCTGCGTATCCTCAGTGCCTGGCTATATGGAATGTTCCTAATGCAGTGTTTTGGATGACAGCTGGTTGGGAGGAGATACTGGTGTTTGTCGGTTGGTTTCGAGTAGACGTCTGTGTGTAATTTGTTTTCCACCAGTCTGGTTGTTGTGTCCAGGAAAATATGGTTTGAGTTGGAAATTTCTTCCGTGAATTTTATTGAATGATGGAAGTTGTTTGCCTTTGATATGAAGTCATCCTGACTTTCTCTTCCATACTGCCACTTCATTTCTATATCATCGATAAAGCGTACCCACTGGTATGGTGTACGCTCAACCGATGCTAAGAGCTGACCCTCAAGTTTTCCCTTAAAAATGTTAGCATACGAAGGGGCCATTTTAGTACCCATTGCAGTTACATTAATTTGTATGTAGTTTTCTTCATTAAATTCAAAGTTGTTGAGTTTTAGGACAAACTCCAGGAGTTGGACTAAGAAGTATGTGGTTGGATTGTTTACAGTTCTTGTTTCCCATGCTTCGCTACATGCCTGTACCCCTTCGTTGTGCGGTATGTTGGTGTACAAAGATGTGACATCTAAGGAAGCAAGTAATGTATCTGGCAGTAATGGTTCACTAGCTTTGCTTTTTTAATGAGATAATCTGTCGTGTCTTGAAGATATGATGGTAATTTGTGGACATGTGGTCTCATAAAATGATCAAAATATTCTGATATCCTTTCTGTGGGGTGCCCGTTACCTGAGATTATAGGTCTGCCAGGGTTTCCATGTTTGTGGATTTCGGGTAGAAGATAAAATCTACCTGCTCTTGGGTTTTCTGGGCTTAAGTAGTTTTTCGTTTGCTGGTCTATGTGTCCGCTTTGGTACGCCTCGTCAATAACATTAGTGATGATTTTTGCATATTCAAGCGTTGGATCAATGGTCCAGTTTTTGGTAGAACCTAGCGTCACTTAGTTGTCTACTTGCTTCACTAATGTAGTCTTCACTATTCAAAACGACAACAGCGGAATCCTTATCTGCAGCCTTAATTATAATGTCTGTTCTGCTTTTCAGTGAGTGAAGGGCATCTGTTTCTTCTTTTGTCAAATTAGAATATTTTCTTAGTATGGCTGATATGTCTGGAAGTATCGTTTTCAACAGAATTGATAAAGGCTTCCAGATTCGGAATTGAACTTTTTTGACCAAAAAACCTAAAGGACATCCTAGTCAGGGCAAAGCTAACGCCAATCGCTAGTCAAAACCAACCTAGTCAATCTGGAAGAGAAACGGCGACAGCAAACAGCCTTGTCTCACGCCATTCCGCACTATGAAGCTGTCTGTGTGCTGTCCTGCATGAATGACTCTGCACAACAATCCGTTGTAAATGTTCTTGATCAGGTTCACCAGCTTCATTGGGATACCGTAGTGACAAAGAAGTTTCCAGAGTGTCTTTCGGTCCTTTTCGCAATCGACAAAACTGATGTAGAGCGAAGAATTCCACTCAAACGATTGCTCGAATATGATGAGAAGGGTAGCAAATTTGGTCCGTACAAGATCTGTTCTGCCAAAAGTCCACTTGTTCATCTCCTAGATGTGGGTCTACAGCCATTTTTATCCTCTCCAAGAGAACCCGGTTGAAGATTTTCTCTGATACTGACAGGAGTGTGATTCTTCTGTAGTTGGAGCAATTGCTAAGGTCGCCTTTCTTGGGGATCTTGATGCTGCATCCCTCCTTCAAGTCAGTCGGTATTTCTTCTTCCATTCAGATCTTCTCAAAGAGGGGATATAGCATTTCCACTGAAGCCTCTAGGTCTGCTATGAGAGCTTCTGCTGAAATGTCATCAGCTCCGGCTGCCTTGCCGTTCTTAAACTGGGTAATGGTTTTCCTGATCTCGTCTCTAGTGGAGTTGTCACAGTTTACAAGGAGATCAGCGTTGGCTGAATGGATTTCTGTGGGATTTAGTGGTGCTAGCCTGTCTAACAGTTCTTCAAAATGTTCTGCCCATCTATTCATTTGGTGTTCTGTACTTGCTATGGTCCTTCCCTGCTTGTCCTTTACATGTCTATGTTTTGCTCTATTTGCCGAACAGCTTCTTGGTGATATTGTATAGCTTCTTCATGTTTCCACTTCCGGCCGCTGCTTCAGCAGACAGTCCCTCAAAGTAGTTTCTCTTGTCTATATTGATGCTTCTTGTCACTTCTCTGTGGGTGTCGGTGTACCCTTTTTGTACCTTTACTATTGTAGCTCTTATCCTATTGTTATTTACTCCCTATTTATTCTGTTTCCGCTCATGAATTTTGCACGATGTTTCGGCTGAAATCCGTGTTGTTTGCTGGTGCTTCATGGGGCCTAATACTTCTTCGCATGATGGTTTTACTGCATCCTTAACTTTCTGCCATCTGTTGTTCGCATGGTCTTTCTCATCTTTAAAAAGCTCTTGGTACTTTTCGTTAAGTGTCAGTCTGTATTCTTTTTCAGTTTTTGCATCTTTCAACAGGTTGATATTATGCTTTGTTTTCTTCTCTTTTGTGCCCATCCAGTTCTTCAGTTTAAGTTTCAGCCTTGCGACAACTAAGTTGTGGTCAGGTGCCAGATCCGCTCCCCTCTTTATCCTTGCATCTTGCAGGGATCCTCTGAAATTCATGGCTATGCAGATCTAGTCAATCTGATTTTCTGTCACTTGGTCTGGTGATATCAATGTGTTCCTGTGGATTCTCTTGTGGGGAAAGATGGTGTCCACGATAACCAGGTTGTTCAGTGTCTGCGAATCTCTCTCCATTCTCGTTCATCTCCCCAGGCCGTAGATCTGCATGGCTTGTTCGTACCATGTGTTGTCTGACCCAGTATTGGCATTTAAATCATCCATGTCTTTGTCTGGGAAGTTCTTTGCTATGTTTTGTTGTCTGTTGTAAAACTGATCCTTCTCTTTTTCTTTGCCGTCATTTGTTGGAGCGTGGCACTGTATGACATTCATCTTTATTTTCTCCTTCTTGGTCCTAACCGTTGCCGTGAGGATTCTGGGCCAGTGTGGTTCCCATCCTATCAGTGCTTTATATGATTGCTTCGACATGAGTCCACACCGCCTGTGTGTGAGTCGCGTCATCTTCCTCATGTCCTGAATACAGTAGCATCTCTCCTGTCATCAGTCTTCTTTGTCCAGATTGAGTACATCTTGTCTCGCTAATGCCCAGTAGGCATAGGTTGTTGTTTTTCATCTTTGCTGCTACCTTTGGTGTTTTTCCTGCTTCACACATTGTCCTCACGTTGCATGTTGCAATGTTAATTCTCCTCTTTCATAGAAGGGTAGTCTGCTTTATGGTTTCCGCAGGCCCTTGGCATCACCACACAGCGTTGTAAGTTTTCTAGAAGAATACCCTTCCTCCCTTTGGCTTTCAGTTTCTGATTTGTCTTCTGTTGGTGTTTTTTTTTTTTTTGTAGCAAGTTGGGTTTAACAGGGTCGGGTTGCTAGCCTCACGCCCAAACCTCCTCCTTTTACATCCGGGCTTGGGACCAGCAATTGTGGAGTTCGGTCCTTTCGGTTCTCTTAATTTTCGCTTCTTTTTACTTTCTTTCTTTCCTTCGTACGTGCCTACCTGCTTTTATTCTGATTTTTTCTTTCATTCATTTATCTAGAGATTTTTTCTTCTTTCTTATTACTTGTTTTTAATCTTTCTTACTTTAGTCACTATGAGCTGTGCAAACAATTCGTTACACACTCATAATACATCAAAGTTTCACAGCACTGAACAGCCACCTTTACATTTTTTTATTTTTGTAAAGAAAAGTATCTTTTGATAATATGTAATTGCTTTTGAGTACATAGCTAAATTGAAGAAGTCCTACTTTTCGTATCTCAAATGAATGCCATATCAGATTGACGTATATAGACTCGATCGCCTTAAACTGTATACGTTTATGTTGAAGTTTGCTTTTAAAAATTAAATGGTACTGTACAGGAAGTAAATTTATACGCATGTGAACCGCAGTCAAGTAGCTATAAATTCTCTCAGTACTATAACTTGAATTTGCAATCATTTCAGTCATTTGTAGATATAAAGGTACAGTCCTAGGACAACGGTGTTGTTGATACAACTGTACAACCCTAGACAACGATATTGTTGACACAAAGGTATAGTCCTGGGACAACAATACAGTACTAGGATAAAATGCTATTCATTCGAAGCAGGCTGTTTCAGGTTCTGTTATCATATCACGTTAAATAGATTATACTTATTTCTTTCAAACGCTGTAACTAGATACCTCCACACATGAGCGCAAAAAGTATGAATGTTTGATTTGAAGATAACGAAGATGTAATCTGTCATATTTCACTTACAAAATGTTTACACGACATTATTCACTAATAATATTTTCTTTAACTATAATAATTAATCATTTATCCTGACCCCCAAGGAATCCTGGGTTTGCTTGGAAATGTATTTTTCATTTGTGTGCGAAAACAAACACAATTGACGCGTAACCTCAGCATATAATGATCAATGACCGTATTTGTCCAAATATCTTTGCAAAGAGCATTGAATTTCCTTCCAGCTTATTTTAGCAAGGGTATGCTTCATTGATAATTAGAACACGTGCCATGCACTTCAATACAGATCATATATATTTAATTGAAGAATGTAAACTGAGCAAAACAGTCTATTGATTAAGATTCTCTTGTTTACAGTATTTGATGAAAGAAAGTTGTGCGTGTCGCCCTGTAATCAATTCATATACTTGAGTTTCCGGTTTGATACCCATCAGAGCCGTTTTAAGGCATAGGCACGCGAGGCACTTGCCTAGGGTCCCGCGCATCAGGGGGACACGGGCCGACCCAAAAACAAAATTTCGGTGTCGTTTGTGTTAGCAGTTTAGTACTATATTAATAAATTTAACGAAATGACACACATACACGTGGAAATGCAATGCAATACTCTAAATCGAGACTGAGAGATTGAGGCGCAATTCTGGTTACTTTTAAGGCTAGAATTTGTGCCTAGGACCCCAAACTTCTTAAAACGGCTCTGATACCCATATAGGTCAGGCCACGACGGCTGCCTCAGTGTGTCCTCGGGAAAGGAACTTTACTTCCATTTCAACGGCATGGCATAGCCAGGAATATGATGAAATTGTCAATTTTTTTTTCCAAATTTTCTGGTGGCACTGTAACTAGATACCTCCACACATGAGCGTAAAAAGTACGAAAGTTTGATTTGAAGATAACGAGGACGTAATCTGTCATATTTCACTTACATGGATCTTTTTCCAAATTTTCTGGTGGATTCTATAGGCTGGCAACGAACCATTAGTTCAAAGCATAACACGCTTAGAGTTTGCGTTCATAAAAGTATCTGCAATTTCTTGTCAGTCGACTCTTCTGTCACATGTAACTTAAAATATATATCGTGATATTGAACTGGGGATTTTTAAACCCTAATGTTTTTCAAGTTCACATTTTATAGTTGGTTCTAATAAGTGAAGATTTATAGATGTGAAATTAGCCATAATAATTTGCTTAGCAAATCGATAGATTTTATCAAATCCAGCGAAAGAAGTCTTTATTTTTGTAGTATCTCCTATAAGGCCCTGTTTTTACTATATCACGTAATTTCAGCAGTGTTATATACTGTGTTATCAAATATTTATAGCGCACTGCACTATACACACGTAGAAGTGCTAAGCAAAATATAGACAATTAGAATTAGAATTTTACCTATTGTATAATAACAAGCGCAAGCGAGCAGAAATAATACTATGTTCACCCCAAATACAAATAGTACGCGGGAAATATTTTAAATCAGTGATACATATTAAATATTGTCAATCGTTTGGTAAAGCAACACCAACTAGTTATAAGATCAGCGCTAAAGGTGATAAGGCTGAGCGAACTGAAATACTAAGGAAAAATTTTATTTATACGTTATTTTGTGATAATATTCCAGAAGAGAAATGAGTGTATCATGTCAATGGTGCGATCTCTGATGATAATACTCCAAACTTGTCTTTGCATGATGAGTTTCAACCTCATCCGGTATTTGATCTTTATGAGGCCTCTGGCGAAGGAATCGTAAGAAATAAAAAAAATGTTGGTTTTATAAACAACAGTGGAAATCTTGTGGTAACTGTTAGAGGAATAAAAACAGATTTTGTTAATTTTTATACTCATCGATTTGTTTATGAAACGTTTAACGGACTAATTCCAGATCATGTCAACAGCGTTAAAACAGATAATCGCCTAGAAAATTTAAATGTTGTCACATCAAAAGAAAATATCAGACGAGGTTAAGGTGGTAACAGATCCAACTTTAGATGCCCGGTAAAATATACTGTTTCATTTAATCTTGGGAGTCTTGAGTGACCAAGTGGTCTAAAGCTCTCTCCGTTACGGATCAGTGCCATCTCACCTCTGTCTGCGTGGATTCGAGTCTAAGATTCGGTGAATGTGGATATGTGAGAAAGTTTGCCAGTAGCTTCTCGTGAGTCGGTGGAGCTTTCCGTGGATTTCCCGGTTTCTTCCTCCACCATTAAGATTGGCCGCCATGTATAGCCTATCGTGTGCTACAAAATGGGGTTAAGCCCTTAAAACAACAACATCACTTAATCTAAAAATAAACGAGGAAATCAAATTTAAATAAATTAATTCTGCTGAAAGATACTTCAACATTAATTCTAAAGCAATACAATTTGTTGCGGATTGAACAACAAGATCAATGACCTCACAATAAACATTCGACAGAATCATCTTTCGATATGACGATTAATCTTTTTGTAATATTTTCTCAAGCTAATCTCGACTGATGCAGCTATGGCACCACAACATGACAGCATCCCTATCATATACTATACGAATTTTTTGTTGTCTTATAATTGTTTTCTCTCCGAATCTGTTTTAATGGTATTTTATCTTTCCCGCCTTGCACCAAGAACAAATTAACTGAAAATTGGTTTCGCCCAACAATATTTTTGACTACTTCTTTAAGGTCACTAATACCGTATACCTTTACATGATCAATGTATCTTATCTTGTCCATTATTCTGTTATTTAAATTGTACAAAATGATATCATATAAATCTTCAAGAAAAACTAAAATATATTTCTGATACACCATTAACACAAGCAGATAAAGCACAAGAAGCCGCAGATGTTAGGGAAACTGATACAGACGACGTGAGTCGTCACAGCGAAGCTGATGTCGGCGAAACTAAAGTCGCAGAGACAATGTTGTGGGGAAAAATATGGAAGACCGACAATTGTTCGATATAACGTAAAATATCATGTCACAGAAGCTATTTAAATTATTTTTTTCTGTTGACGAGAATCAGTTGTTTCGCAACTCATAAAACCATTCTTGAACATACAAATTCCAGTCTGACAGAAAATTATAAAATTCGATTTCATATTTCTCACTCAACTTGATGACCATTTCTGACAATCCTTGACGATATCTGATTATGTAAGCCAGTAAAATGTAAAGCTGTCTTACCCAATTACGAAAAATCTACAAAAACACTATTGCACAATATTAAGCTCTTCTATCTCTTTGGTTGGTATCCAACTATTAAATTTATCGCTGAACCCGTGCCACTTGACGAGGTTTTTATTGCCACGCTTTTTGATTACTTGTTCGATAACTAAAACATCTTGTTTAGTTTTCTGTAGTTCTTGTTCGTAAAAACTACCAATTACTGGTTCCCCGGCTAAATCTTTACCGCGTACGTTAAAGGTATTGTCAGCAAAACGTTATCAACGACAAATACTTCTTCAGTCCAGTTTGGAGTAAATCCTTTTTCAAATAGCGTCTTTGTCAGAGAAATTCGAACAACTCGATTAGCGCTTTAAATGTTGTGCCGTTGATACACGTTTTCGTTTGCAAGAATCGGATTTGTTATTGGTCTTTTGATGACATTTTAGTAGTTCGATATTTTGTGTTATTGGATTTATCAACAATCTGTGTAAGATCATCAATATACCTGTTTGTGTTTTTAGCTGTCAAATGTTTATGGGTTAACTCGTTTAGTGTACGATTAAATCTTGCAACTACAGAGTTTTTTCCCTCGTTTCCGGAAACATATTTTATGTTATTTTACTCCAAAAACTGTTCAATTTTTTTTTTATTTAAAAAACTCGTCTCTGTGATCGGTCCAAATTGTATTTGGTTGTCTAATCGTACTGACGATAATTTGTTTTAATGCATCAGTTATCAATGTACCTGTTTTATCTACAACGGTTATACTAAACGCGTACTTGCTAAAAAAATCAATAATATTAAACAAGTATTTGTAGCGCCATCAGCGCGATGACTTTTGTCTTTGACATTAAAATGAGCAAGATTTGAGATATCTGCTAAATATATTTACCCAGATATCATCAACGGTATTTGCGATTACCTTGCGTAGCGGAAACATTGTTAGGTTTGTGTAGTTT
Organism: Potamilus streckersoni; assembly: GCA_016746295.1. Classification (NCBI taxonomy): domain Eukaryota; kingdom Metazoa; phylum Mollusca; class Bivalvia; order Unionida; family Unionidae; genus Potamilus; species Potamilus streckersoni. The sequence continues at coordinate 26,295 of JAEAOA010001295.1, read as the reverse complement.
TCATGCAAGCAATTGCACGCTCTCAGATACAATGATCTACCGAGACCAAATTTTGCTCCAGTTAATCCCTGCACTAGTTTTCTATCAAATCGTTATTGCATATTTACAGGTTCCATATTGCGTAGTTCGTTGAGCATTATCTTAACACAGCCAGGCTTATCTTGTTCGTTATCCAGATAGCATATATCGTGACACATTGCTATCGCTTCAACTAGATTATAATGTTCTTGTCCTGGTAATGGATTATCGTTTTCATCTAGTTGTTTATCTAGCAGATCATACGGCCCAGTGTATTCGAGCCCGGGCAATGACCAACCTCCACTCCGTTCCGGTAATTTTCCAATAAATTTATGGATATCAATCGCCAGAGCCATTTACTTCTTGGCGATTGTATTATTGACAGTACATAAGAGTTTTATCTTGTTCGATGCAAAGATCCTTTTCACGACCACAATTGCACATTGTTTTATTTTTAATTGTCGACAAAAATAACTCCCCCGACGTGTTCAGGGATTCCAAATCCCGATATCAGTGAAGCTGATGTTGATGGGGTTTCAGTCAACTATTTGCATGGTATTGCCAGGAATATACTTTTCTTTCTAATGCAAGCAGCACAAATACTTTTTAGCTTCATTCTGTTGGTTGTTGGTGAATTCGTTTTTTTCTGTTCGCTTGTCAGTGTTAGGCTTTTTAGTTTTACATTTGAGACAATATGTTGTCAATGGCTGTGTCATTGTTGTTATATTAAATTGTCATGCAAATTAATTATCGGCGATATTCATCACTGACTTTGTCATCGCGTTAGGTCATCGTTGTTTTTGCTCTGAAACGTATCAAATTGTTGAATAAATTTAGAAAATTAAGATCTCCGGAGTTTTCACTCCATGGCATCTTTTGGATAAACATAATGCAATAATACACACAAGTAGATGTTCCAACGGCTGTAGTTGATTCGATTAGTAATTTACTTTTGCAAATTTTTTAAAGTTATATTTGTATAAGGTCACTCAGAGGTAGTCCAAATGAATCATAATAATTATTATTGTAACCAGCAACCTAGTGAGTACCGGATCATCGTTAAAGTTTTGTATATTTACAACACACCAACTACCTGCTGGTACATTACCTAGTTCATCTTTGGAATATACTCCATGAATTCTTTTTTAACGACTTTGTCGTCGGATTTTAGTATATCGTAGAGTAATTCCATGTCCGATCGCTAACATATTTAGAAGTAGACTTCCCTCTAACCCCGTTAAAATTGGAGCGATAAAAAGAAATTCTCCATGTTTCATTTTACCAGGCTTCAGCTTTGCTGAAGTTCTTTTCTTTTTTTTTTTTTAGTTTTTGCCGGTGTTCGCGCTGGTGCTCGTTTTTAGTTTGCATTTTAATTTTTAATGTCACATAAACCTACAATGTCAGCGATTTGTTTATCTGACAATAGATGGGTTTGATACCATCTCCAGATACTGCTCTTATATTTGCTCCGGATACTGTCCCTGATGCTGCTGCTAGTCATAGTGTTCCTAGCACATGTAAATTTTTTGCATTGTGCTAGGTATCATAGAAAGTGCTGGTCCAAGAAAGCCGCCGTCCACCGCATAGTGGGTGTCCATCACTGTTATGTGTGCAACAGACAACTTAAGAACAAACAGGTTTCCTTCGACAGCTTTACGATTGAATTTATTGATTTGTTGTTGCGTCAACATTACTTTCACCACTGTCTTATTTGTTGTCGGCGACGTCTTCGGATATATCATTAAAGTAACAGAATGGCCTTTAGCAACCGCTGCTGATAATTTTTCAACTTAACTGGACGTCATGTATATTTTGTTGGTTGTGTACTTGGTTTTCATCGTATTTGATTTTATTAGATTAAATTTGTCAGTAAAACTTTATCAATGACAAATACTTTTTGATTTGTTGTTGCATCGACATTACCTTCACAACTGTTTCATTTGTTGTCGGCGACAATGTCTCCGGAGATATAATTAAAGAAATAGAATTGCGTTTAGGAACCGCTGCTAATAATTTTTCAACTTGGCAATGTGTCATGTATATTTATTTGGTTATGTAGTTGGTTTTCATTGTATTTGATTTTGTTAGATTAAACTTGTACCGTCATCCTACTTTTCACAGAGTCTATTGTCAAGAATCGTTCGCTAAACACAGTGCAAATATGTTAAACGGTGTTGCTAAAACTCCTCCAAGCGTCCAAGTTACTTTTATTTATGTGATCTAATTATTCAATCGTTCGGACTGCTTTGATACGTTAAAGAAAAAGATCGGATATATCGTACGAAATCCTTTAATAGTAATCAGTGATCCACTGTCAGCGTCTTGGTATTTTTGCATAGCCTCCATCAGGTACGTATATGCTCTCGTAACACTTTTAACAGCGCCGGCTGTAAAATCACATGCAATCGCTCATTGTGGGTATTCTTTAGAGTTTATTCTTACGAATATTCTTCTTACGTCAGCGTTATCGAATACGGAATTATTTTGTCGTTGGCTACCAAGTCGCGCTGCTTGTTGACAAACAACAAATATATGCCATAGCAATTGTTCGCTAGAAGTAGCTGTAAAATGCCATGTTTAGTTGGTTGCGTTAGGAACACTTGTATGATATATTTTATGATGAAGAAAATAAATATTTTTGTATATGATTCCAACATTGCATTAATCTCTATTGTCTTAGCCATTGATGGAACAAGTAGAGACATCCACAGCGCCAATTCCTTAACCACAAACTTTAAATCTGCCCACCAACTCGAATAAGACAATTATTTTGATCCAAGGTGCATATAGGGTTAACATATCGGCATCATGGATAGCGAAGATGAGGCCACTGATAATGATAAGTCATGGATAGGAGTGAAGGTGGAAGTTATCTTACCTGTCCCATAACAACCTCTGTTTGTACACAGATAGAAAAGTCCCTGCATGTCACATTTCTTCACTCCCGCTAATGTCTCTTCTTTACACGCCCAGGTCCTCGAAAAGAAACCGGCTATCTGAAATTCAAGGAATTTATTGGAAATAGGATGACTAGGTAAAGGAGCACAAATGGCATGAGAAGAGGAGGAGAGGAGTCAAACGTGGTGACGGATAAAGGTAGTAATAAAGTAAGGCAAGAAAAGAACACCCACAAATTTCAAAATTATAAATTACGTGTAGGACGAACAAAATAATGCTAATTATCAATCTGCGGTTATGATTGTATAGACCCTCATCATTTCCCCAAAACGTTAATCCCCAGTTGATACAAATCTGTCATCCAAACGTCCGGTTTTCATTATATAATCATTGTCTCCTGATGGATCCGGGTTGTCTCCGATTTACATTACATAGCAACTGTTACATCAAAGTCTCAAAGTAAAAGGCAGATAGCAGAGTTACGTCATGAATTCAGTGTTGTTGTTTGGGGTTGGGGTTTTTTTTGTTGTTTAGTTTTTGTTTTTATTTTATAAGTGAGGTTATTTTTCTAGTATGGTCTTATTCAGGTGGTAAAGAAAGAAATATAATTTTGTAAATCTATATTTAAATTTCTTTTCATGGAATAGTCTCATTATTAATCGTTTTTACTAAACCATTTTGCTGTTCGAAATTACATTTTGGCTCGTCTTTTAGGTTAAATGTAAACTCCAGAGAGATGTTACAATATTTTTCCTACACTAAAACCATCCTACACGACAAACTCTGAATTTGAAGCATTGGAGATATTAGTCACTTCGATATCAGAACCTGTCTTGTAATTATTGTTTACTTACTCAATGACACTTTTGCCAATATAATGTCATCAAAATATAAATAAATAAAAACTAATTGAGAACTTCCTTTTTTTAAAAAAAAATGTTATATCAAAAATATAATTTCTATCAGAAATAAAAACCTTAACATATATGTCTCAAAGGTTAAGTATACATGTATGAAATTTTTAAATGTATTAATGATTCCTTCTACCACGATTTATTTTTCTGTAAACTACTACTACTGCTGCTGCTACTACTAATACTACTACCACCACTAATACTGCTACAACTGCTACTTACCTGTGCAACTGTTGTCGCTATTATAAGAGCGAAAAGAAGCTTTGCTCTCGTCGGATGCAGATCGATATCGCCGTCAGCCATTTTTATTGTTTAAGGTTTTATTAAGTTTTAAACCGAACTTCCACGAATCAAATTGAAATTTTATTACGTATAAATAAATATTCCACACAAGACACGTCAAAAACTGCCTGATATTTTCAATGATTCACTTCTGCATTATGCCTCATTAGACTGAAAACCGTGTAGGTTCGTCAAAGTTTGTTGAAAATGCGTTGGTAAGAATATCTGTTTTGTCTCTTAGCAAGTATTGTGTGTCTCTAAAGTCCGTTTCAAATGTTAAGTCAACAAATTCTAGTCCAGCACTATCGTCTTTCCTAAGTCTGTCTCTATTAACAGTAAATAAATACTATCTTTGACTATATAAATTATTATTCTCTCACAAATTGTCCGCGGCTGATATAAAATAAAGCAAAATGTATTTTAGGTATGAAAGATGCTGCTCTTTCTCCACCTGATTATAAATCAAAATATATTTAAGGCATAAAATATCTTTAATAGATAAACCCCTTACCATTGGGAAAAGAAACACATGATGATCTTTTCCAAGACAGCGGATATGGCAGCATTTTGTTTATTCTACATAGAAAGCAAATGTTGTAAACCAAATAAGATCTGGAAAACAATTTGGACAACTGAATTAAAGGTCTGGAAACAAACTATAACAAGGTTTTCTTAGAACCGAATGGGTGTTTATTCTTGGTAAACATTAGAATCGTCAGTGCCCCAACACAGCTGTTGAATGTATTGGTATTATTTAGAAATTTACTTCCTCTTTACCAAGAACACGTGTTCTTACTAACTGACGGTGTAAAACATTCATTAACTTTGTTGGCAGGTCTTTTCAAATCTCAACACGTTCATTCATGTGTCCAACATAAACGCGCACTACCGTACTAGGCATAGGTATATAGAAATCTCAGCCAATATAAGGCAGAGTCGATTAATAACGTGCAAAATGCTTGCCTTGTAGAGATGATAATAATTTTAATACATTTGTAGTGATGATTAATCAGAATGAAGAAACGGTGAAAATCAAATATGAAACTGCGATTTGTTTATACGCTTTGTCCAAAATGATGGTCAATTTGATTTTTAGTCGTTACCTTGATAATATTAGAACAGTTTTACACAGAGATAAAACTATAACTATGTAGATAGGGTTAAAAGATACATGTAATATTCCCATACTGGTCATGATTGTATGTACGTATTATTTCCATGGTTCATGCATAGTTTCGTGTCGTGTGTTTGTACATTGGGTGCCTGTATGTGTTAATTGTTTTTGTGCGTAGTTGATTTTGATAAGTATGCGCAGTTTTATGATATACTAATGCGTTTTTGGGTCAATGATATTGTTGTTTGTAAATATGTACTCTGTTCATATCAAATGGCGTCTCTTGTGTTGGTAAATATGTTGAGACTTGCACAGTAAATTGGTTCATTTCAAATGCATAGAAAATATAGATAAATAAATGACAAATAGTTGCCAATTCTTGTGACTGTAAAATCAACCTACAAAGCCGAACAATTGAATCTAAAATTGTAATTCAAGCGTGGTAAACCGGGACCAGGAACCTACGTTACAATCCAGAGTGAGCACACACACACACACACACACACACACACACACACACACACACACACACACACACACACACACACTACATAGATTAAGTAGTATTGTTGCAATTTTTCAGTTAAGACTATGTCCAAAGAATGCAGCACGTGACAGGGAGTCGGGGGGAGAGGGGTCAAAGAATTATTATCAAGGTCCTTACTAGTAGTATAATGGGAGTTTGAAGGTGTAGGGGCATCCGAAGTTAAATAAAGTGAAACATTTAATTAAAAAACAATATATTTTTTGGATCCCAACGAACCTATAATACCCATTAAAACTAGACTTACACTCCTTTGACCCTATAACTTCCCTATATTCTTGTGGATTGATTAACACCCACCCATTTACCGACCACACAGGGTAATATGTAGAAGAGGAGGTATAAAATAAAATCTAAATTTCACATAAACAAAACTTACTTCTCTATCTCCCTTTCGCAACTTGATACCCTTTGTAAATAAAGCAATGACCCTACCCTCCTATGGTAAGCAAAACTAATTTTTCATTCACACAGGGTAGGATTTAAAAGAGGGGTTATTGCCATGGGCACTTGCAAGAATTTTTGCAGGGGTGGGGCAGTCAGTCACGGCCGGGAGAGTTAATTTAGAAAGAAATCGGTAACTAAAGCTAATATTTACAACGCGTTTTGAACAGAATCTTGTGACATATTTTCAGCTTCATTTGCAAGATTAAACTTGTCGGAATTGGTATATATATATATATATATATATATATATATATATATATATATATATATATATATATATATATATATATATATATATATATATATATATATATATATATATATATATATATATATTACGGTAGGGTTTTTTGTTATACCCTAGAGTATTATGGGGTTTAATTAATTATTTTTATACCCGTGTATGGTTTTGGTTATATGAAAATGGGGTGGGGGTGTTTCCAATATTTATTTAGGTATGGCACCCACCCAGGCTCGATTATGGTTCAGAAGTTAAGTAGGTGAATATGGTTCTGAGCCCCCAGTCAGCAATGCCGAGAGTTTAATCCAAAAGTACTAAAGGGTGAAATTAAACAGTTAAATACAAAAGTACAAAGGGGTGGAATTAAATAAAACAATTTAATTCATAATAAATTTCAACATGCGAGCTTCCTAATCGCTCGACCCTTTTGTGCCTATTTCATCATCTGAATCAGTGTGAGAATTTCGCCCTGTCCTTGGTTCTACTCATCTGTCTCTCTAAATTTCTCCTGCACTCCTCCTTTACTCCTTCAACTTTCCTGTCCACTTCTACTCTTCCTTTGCTCCTTCGAATTTCCTCTCCACCTCCACTTCCCTTTCCGTCGACTTCCTCGTCGAACCGTCGACTCCAATCCGTCGATCCTGACTGTACCGACAGTCTTACTTCAGTTTTCTTTCTCAGACTCTCGGGACTCTCCTTCTAACTGAAGTTATCCCACCCGGAAAGCTTCCTGTAAAACACAAGGAGGGTGTACTATTTTGCTCGGCACATAAACTCACCCTAATCCCAGATAACTTATCATCAGATAAGGCTATCAAATTGCATGGGTCACGCATCCATTCCCACCGAAATACTCGTACATTCATGAATGGTAAACACAATGTAAAATCATAACATAATAATACATCTGAAAGCACGATATCAATTACTCGTATACAGGCAACGATAATTGATTCACATCAATACATAAAAACCAACACATCTATTTTGCATCACAAATCATACAAATATATAAATATGCAACTATCTATGCTCTGAACATATTCAAACATACATTCATATCTTGCTTACATAAATCATTTCCTAACTCCAATACAAATCTCAAATAAGTACATAAATGAAACTCTACAAAGTAATTCTTCATTATAACAATACTATTAGTAATTGCGTAAACATAATATTAGTGCTTACAGTTACGGCGTTGCAATGTGTGAGTCAAAAATCAAACGAATATCTCTACCTTCTTGAAGCTCCCTTTGTTTGCAATCTCTTTTCCTGCAATTCACGCCAAATTTACGAGAGCATATCTCGGAGTAGCCTTAATAGTTTGATATCCTCGAAACTTTGAGGTATGCCCTCCCACTAGCTTAATTCTGATTGGATGCGGTGGACTAACCATTAGGACAGAAATATTATTAAAAATAATAACATTGGAATTTCCTCTAAATTGTATTAAAACTAATTTTCCATTGGATTAAATTTCATTAAATTATATTGTGAGTGATTTTTATTAAAATATATGCAGATTAATTTTGTTTATTAGAACTACATTCTATTTTGATAAAGATTGTTAACTCTGTAAATAACCTTTTAGAACAAGTACAAATCTTCTCTGTATTATACATGTATGTCAACTCAACAAATAACACTCAATGGAAACAATTCTCAATGTTATTTAGGACTTATTAATCTAGAGTTCAACCGTTCTTTTGACTCGAATATAATTCTCAATAGGTGGTTATTACGTAAAGAACATATACCATTCCATTAGGATAAACTGGATCTCTCCGGTTTGGACCATGCAGTACAAGCATGATGCTAGCATGGCACACTTCTATCCAGGTCTTTGCCAAAAAGGGTATCTTGAATCAGTAAATAAGCGCCCAAGTCGCTAGCATCCCCAGTCTGCTTGCTCCAAACTAGAAGGGATTCCTCTCGTATTTCATTACAAGTAAGAATCGTTTATGTTCGTAAATGTCTTAAAGAATAAGTACCTTTAAAAGTTAAAGATTTATGTTGTATCCTTCCTATTTGCAATGTTCTTGTGAGTTCGATTTTTATTTTTAATTTTATAATGTAATGGAATGTTTTAGTTTTTTTAAGGAATTTATATTCATCTGTATTTCTGATAATAATTATGGTGAAAAGACTAATTTGTTACTAACCCTGCTAAGATTTAATTTGGGAATCAAATGTACTTTAAGTAATAAAGATAATGTTTAGTATCAAGATCTCAATTCTAAAAGAAAGAAACGAAAATATTAATTTGTGTACAACATATTGAAATCTCTAGTTATTGGAAGATAAAAACATCCAAATTTAAGCTAGTGCTTTGATATTGATTGGAGTGTAAGAGAAGCGTGCTCCAATCAATAATTCATATCCTGAATATAATAAGGACATTGAAATGAATTTAGATTAAGCATTTATTATTGTCCAGCTTTCACTTGGTAATGGAAAAAGCCTAATTAATAAGCCAGTTCAATCGGATAGAAGTCAAATAATGTTTTTTATTGCACCATTCAATCAATAAAACCTTATTGGATTTCGTTGTGAATTTGGGAACAAAGTAATTGATAATCACCATAGGATATAATTAAATTAATTAGGTTTACAATGTGAATGACCACTGGAAGGTTATGGACATGATCCAAAAAGGTCGTTACTTGGAAAAATACCGTCCACACTCACATTCTACCCCCCCCCCACGAAAACTTGATATAAAGTTAAACCTGTCCTTGGAAAGCACGCGAGAACCACGCGTCATTTTAGACAAATATCTTTTGAGACTGGATTTGGCACTTGTGATTAAACAGCTTCCAGAATATAAAAAGGCTTTGAGCTGTTTTGTTCTCAGTGAGATTCCATGCTCTCAAAAGAGTATTATGTCTATTTCTTACAGGTAAGAAACTTATGCTTTATACTCGCTTTTGGAAGTTAAAGATTTTATAGTGAGTTGTGGTACTCTTCTGAATTATTTTTATTTCATTAATATAATGTAATAGTGAGTTCTCTTTTCTACTATGAAATATTTTACTGATTTAATATTTTACTGAATTGATGTACATTGTATTTATAATATAATATTATTGAGTCCCCTTCTTCCACAGTCATAATGTAATTTAAATATTTTACAGCTTCGCTGTTCATTAGTATTTGTTTGAAATAATTACTAGCTTCATGTTATAATTTAATTGAGAATAAATATATATTCTTTAAATAATAAGTACAACATTCACAGATCTTTTTCAGGTCTTTACCTTACAATAAATAAAATAAAATACATTTATTACAGTTATTGAATTTTAGGCTCTTTAAATATTTAAATCACTTGTATTCAAAAATACAGAAAAATGAATGGACAAATGAAATACTAGATTGTGGAAGAATTATTTAATAAGTATTGTAATATGTATTGTATGTAATTTTCAACATAAATAAATTTACATGTTGTATCTTTAGAATATGTATCTATATATATATATGTCAATAAAGTGAGATTCCATGCTCTCAAAAGAGTATTATGTCTATTTCTTACAGCGATCCCACCTCTTCGCAGCCAAGCATTCCCCACAAAAAGATGTAACCGTATCTACACCATCATATGTGACACCTTATTCTTATGAATGCTGAACTTTCTGCCTTCTCGTAATTAGACACGAGAAGAAGGTTATGATGGAAAACGTCTAAACAATAACAACAGTCAATTCGCATCATAACATTAGTAATCTATTCCAAATTAGTATTTTATCTTAAAACTGAGTAAAATATATTTCTTCAAAACGATTGTTACATTAATCGCAACTATCTTATAATCTTTGATTTAGTCCATATCTAATTATCTGTACCATATCATAAAATGCAGAAACTACACAAATATATGAAGTTGGAAAGCTTCAAGAAAAAACATGACATGCATTTTATATATTTTTTCAATATAAAGGTTTTATAAAGTGTATCTTTAGAATTTAGCATTATATATCTTTCAACATCAATTATATAAATAACGTCTGTTTGCTCCAAATTATTAGAAATTCCTCTCGTATTTCATTTCAGCGATTCCTTACATACACGCTGCCAAGCATCCCCCTAAGAGATGTAGCCGTATCTACACCATTATGCGTTACACCTTTATAAGATAACCTGAACACACACACTCTCTCTCTCTCTCTCTCTCTCTCTCTCTCTCTCTCTCTCTCTCTCTCTCTCTCTCTCTCTCTCTCTCTCTCTCTCTCTCTCTCTCTCTCTCTCTCATAATAATTCTAACAAATCCATCAAAATCTTAATTTTATACTTTGTACTGTATCTGTTAATAGCGTCATCAAATTCAAGCCTAACAGTATAGTGACTAAACATTTAATGCCTTATGTAAAATACTGTTTTCGGTTTAATTGATTTTAATACTTTGAAATAGTTGCACACTGTCCCAAATAATTGAAGCGTTAAACTGACTTATAGGAAAAAGATAGTGAACATCGTTCATTTTCTCTAAGTAAATCTGCTTCTTGCTTGCTTTTTTATTTTCAGCTACTAGTCGTTTTTCAGCTACTAGTCGTTTCGGTATTTGTTCTTGCGACTCCGAAATGCCTCGACTATATCTTCCAATTGTTTCCACAGATCTTTGTTCTACTTTTATTTTAGGGTGTGCATGATAGCTCTAAAGGGTAAATTTAATCCTAATTTCATGTGTTTACATGACTTCCATTTAAATTAATGCGCAGAGTATATGTCCTAAAAAGTTGTTGACTTGACCTTAGCGATCGGCCATGGTTACAAATGAGATTCATACAATGGCACTAACCAGTCACTGAATTATACCATTTAAAATATACATTTCATAAACCCAAATAACTTGAATAAAACTATATTATTGTCGTTTTTGTTGGGCTTAACGCCATTTTTCAGCACATGATAATAGGCTTTACTTGGGGACCGGTATTAATGGTGGAGGAAGAAACCGGAAAATCCGCGGAAAGAACAACCGACCCACGAGAAGCTACTGGCAAGCTTTCTCATATATCCACAATCGCCGAATCTTAGACTCGAACCCACGCTGACAGAGGTGAGATGGCACTGATCCGTAATGGAGAGCGCTTTAGACCACCTGGCCACTCGATGGCCCCCAAGCCATATTATACATTAAAAAGATTATATGGATATCCGTATATATGATGCCTCAGCTGCCCTGCATGAAGTGACGATAGTTTATTTCCAACTGCATTTGGATACAAATATACTTTGACATCTGAAAAAGTAATTATATTAGGTTAATCATTCGAGGAAGTTTTATTTTTGGCAGCTTACACAGCGACTATAGAAATAAAGTAAACTGTTTTGCTCATCCCCCCCAAAAAAACAAACTTTTTCATTAAAGTATTAATATGACAGCAAGGCGAAAAACAATTTTCATATCTTCAAAAACACTTATATTAACGTTGTCAGACTTTCAAGATATGTTCAAATGAGACATGTTTTAGTTAAAAAATTTTATGTATGCCTTCCTTGTAACCAAGCATTTTTGACATCAGCCTGGTATTTTTATTGTCAATTTAAAGTCAGACTTTAAAAACAGAGAAATGTGTTTAACATTTCCTACAGTTGTTATGTCTGGAGAACGAAAACACTATCTGCTAAGGGACAAACCGATTATTTTGTATAAGAGGAGTGGGAACCTTGAACTTCGTTTCAAACCATACAATTTTTCCCCGTTACCTAAAGTTAATTAATTTTATTCACCTAATACAACTGGATATAATATCTTCGTTTCCACAAATTAGAATGAGTTTCCTCAAAGTTATCTGAAGGCTGGATGGATATCTAACAGTTCTGGTGTTAATATATTCAGCCCCCTTCCTCCCCCGCCCCTAAAAAAAGAAACTGCTAAATGGATAGTCCTGGAGTTTAATGCCCCCTCCCCCAAAGAAAACTCGCTAAATCAAATTTAAACAGCAACTTACTAATTTTTGCTGATATTTCAATCTAAGCCTGGTTAGCCACGGTTCTTATAAAGTATATTTAGTTCACCCCTTGATAATTATCTTTAGTTTTTTTTTGGAAAGGAGTCGAGAGTTACGACCTATTAAAATATTTCCGTTTATAATATGTAATTGCGAAGGAGGTATATGGGTTATACTTTGTCCATCTCTGCGTGTGGGTCGATCTCAGTGGATCTATTCGTCTTACACATGCATGAAAAAAAAAATAAAACCTCGCTTGACATTAACCGTGCACTATGAATTTGGTATGAGTACTTTTTTGTAACAAGTCCCGTTATTATTTTGTGTGTGTGTGTGTGTGTGAGAGAGAGAGAGAGAGAGAGAGAGAGAGAGAGAGAGAGAGAGAGAGAGAGAATGCTACAATGTGATCTTTCTATCTGAAACGCGTGGAGATCACGCCTATGATATTAAATAACAAGCCAATTTCTTTATCCACTGCTCCAAAAGTGCACATTAAAACTGCCGTACTTTTAAAAGAGTAAATTACACTATTTGTTCCCATCGGCGACATAAGTACATTGCCTTTTATCATCACGTTACATTAAGGTGAATGCATCAATATCCACTCCCCCATTCTTTACACAGTGGGAAAAGTAACGTTTTGTTACGTGATCATATTTGCGCAAACTATTTTTAGAGCGGAATACCTCACGTACTTCAAAGTTTTGTCGTCTTTACATGCGGTTTTTAACCCTATCGGATTGAAGGACAGCTCAATTAAAAATTGTTTCGACATTTGAATCAAACAGATAATGAGAGCAAACTTTTTTTTCTTCAAATTCATGCAGTAGATCCCCTTTAAGAATGTGGTTGCTAATTAACTACTGCAGCTGTTAACTTGCAATCAAACGTGTCTAATGACACAAACTTTATCTGACGATCGGCGAAAACAATGGACCACAGGTTGCCGACTTGTACAAGGTGCTCGCCTTTAGGGGTTGTCCATAAAGGACGTGCGCAAATAATACCAGTTTTCCTAAACCCCTCTCTTCCCTTTTCCGCATGTGGCTTAAACCCCCCACCCCCTTATGCGTACGTCACTATCTGGCAAGATTGACATGTTGGCCATGTAATCAACCCCAGGAACTGGGAGCCAGACGTATGTATTAATGCCAACCAATCATACATATTCTTGGGCACGAATCACACAAACTTAATTTGATATTCGCCTTGTGATGACCCATCATGGACGTATGGAAAACATACTGGAATACATGCAGTAGGACCAAAGCATCTGTTCAACACTGAATATAAAAAAAAAATACTAGCTTGCGGACGTCCGCAAGGTTCTTTACCCCTCCCCCCTTATCCGCATTTGAACAAAACCAACACCACCACCACCCCTTTGCGGACGTCCTTTATGGACGATTCCTTACATATCACGCAACTCGCCTGCCCTAGTAAATTTGAGTCTCGGATTGAACACGGGTATTCAGGGCATGATCAGGTTAATTGTTGGGGGCGGGTTTCCCAAGACTTTAAAAGGGCTTACTTTCCCTTAAAAGCACACGAGCAAAATTATATTTATCAAAGTATACATACTACTCAATAATAATAATCGTGCGCAAAAATAAAAAGATGGTCAAATTTCAAATGACCTATGGCTACGCTAGTGTGTACACATTTGCAAGAAACAAATCGCCACAACCACAAATCCTGCCCTTGGTATGTAAAAACGCTTTGCCAATCAATGGCTTGCAGTGGTTCGATGGTCTCAGAAAGAACATGCAACCCACGGGAAGCTACTGTCCGAATTTATCACGCACTTGCATTAGCAGAGCTCGAGACTAGAACCAACGCGGAGAAAAGATTCCACTGATCGGGCAAGACAAGCGCTCAATACTACCCAGGGCTCCTTAGACTAGCTAGAATGCATGTAGATAATAAACTAAAAGGAAATTTTAATATTTTTTGGAACATTGCTTCACACTCCTGTTCTTGAAATATCAAGCTTGTTCAAGATAACGTTTGGAGGTTTCAAATTGCGCAGCATCGTTTTCGAGTTTAATTTTTCAGACTTGCCGTTCGAGTTGTGTGGTCACACACCGGACGTCGACACCATTAAAGAACTTGCAAGGTTTCTTTAGTCCTTTTGGACGTCGACATCATTCAAGAACTGAAATGTACATTAATCAGGGCAGCGAGTTGTTTACACTGCGTTTGCATCTTATGATCGTTTATATTTACAAGTTTTGCGGAATCGCAGGGTGAAAAACGCATTAGAGTTTTAACCGATTTGTAGCTAAAAGTTTGCGTACTTATTTCGCTAACAAGACATTTAATTTCGGTAGTAGGACATCTGACTAGCACAGCTGATTGCACATTATGTTGATATTTATTCAATGAGTGCGTTGTGATGACCTCCAATAGGTTAAAATACTGAAATCAACTGACAATGCACGGTCTCCGCATGCGTGTTATTGGTGTGATCAACCGAATCGTGCAGAAACCAAATACAATATTTAAATATAAAAGAAGTTCATTCAAGTATTCATCTTATCTGGTCTTTGGCCTATTTAAGTAGACCCCGATTTGAAAGTTAGTGTAAACAATGCTGACAAAACTGATTTTACTGGACCAAGCAAAATGTGGGCGACTCCAAAACGGATTCATGCAGGATTTTATTTTCAGTACTATTCTGTACTTTTTATGGGTGATACACGTACACTTCTGATATTTCTGCGAAAATTAAAAAAAAAAAAAAAAAAAAAAAAAAATCCACGGATGAATGTTGTCGCAGTCATTTACATTAAAGATTATTCACCAGAAATTTCTTCGTAAAAATTAAACCTTAATCCATTTGGGCAACCTTGTTTCTCAAGATTGGATTAACCAGAACGTCGCAAAAATAAAAATATAGTTCAATCCACATTTCGTATATAACAATGTAGTCCAAACGGTATACTTTCGATGCAAGATTCTTTGGACGATTTTGAAGTTGCACGTGGCGACTGCTGCTGCTATCTATCGGAAACAAAAACCTTCCATCAGTGAACGTTTCTAGTCTAGTGTCAGTTTTGATGGCATTTAAATTGTCCATACAAAAATGATCGCACACGAGTATTTACATTTTGTGTGCGAGAAAGAAAGAAAGAATGATCGATAGCGAATTTAAGGAATTATGCAAAGTTTTCATTTTTATTTATCAAGTCTTCAAAATATTTACAGTATGAAATAAATTGCCATGGACTACTTACATTATGCAAAAAATTTACAATAATTGTCACCATTCAAAAGAACTCAACTTTTCATTCAATCAATGACAAACACAAACAAATAAAGAATCTTCTCGAATAATAAAGAGTTCTATCACAAAACGCAGTTACACGAAGAATTTATACAACACGGAACGATCTTCTACTGCGTTGACAAGTATACGAAACTCAAATGTTCAAGAAGATACCCGTTTGAACTCTGTTCAAATTTGATCTCGGTTCACTTGAAGTCGAACTCCTTGAAAAGCATCTTGTTATTCGATTTTACTGTATGCGGCATGCTAAAAGGTCCTTGTGGGGGTGACGACGTAAACATGGGGCTGGTTGGGGATCCTACTGGAGAACTCGTATCGGAATCCATACTGTGCCGTCTCTGAATCATCTTAGACAGGTCAATCTTGGGCGTAGATAACACGCGTTTGTCTTTTGGAAGATTCATCTTTGGGGCAAAATGTGGCTGCCCCATGAACTCTCTCAGTTCCTTCTTGTCCATGTTCTGAAAAATTTGAAATAGTAGTAGTAGTAGTAGCCACAGCTGTAGCTCCCATACCAACTGAATGTATGTTCAAGTTTTAATGGAACTGACGAGCAAACAATAGTACATTCAATAAAGTCGAAGAAAATTCGCGTTGTCGTTAATGGGTATGGCCCTAATGTATCATGCTTGTACCCGCCCACCCCCGGCATTTTGTATACCCACCCACTTCAAAAACGCAAAGCATCAAGGACATAAAACAACGCACAAAAGTAATTTCATGCATGGATTTACAATTTCCAAATTGTCTGCCACCAAGCGGCTACAAATTGTCCTTGAAAATTAAAAGTACACAAGCCTGCCAAAAATAAATTTCGTGTCGTCGAGGTTTATAGCAAATCTATTTTTCTGCAAACCCAATGAACAAACCGTACGAATGAAAAACTAAATGTAATGGAAACAAAAGGCGCAAATCGGTCGAATATCGCGCAATCAAAGTATCTGGACAATACAGCAATGGCAACATTTCGTATACTTCACTTTTCATATTAAGCTGATCTTAATTTGTATCATCTACTTCAACCTGCCGTGTCAACTGTTCTGCAGGGCCGTAGACAGCGATCACTGGTGTGGTACGAAACACCCAGGCCTCTCCTAGTTCTTGTTCAAACAAATGTTTTCTAATATAAAATGAAAAAAGTTCTTCCAGGGACCCCTTCAAATCAGTTTTAAGAAGTTTGGGGGCCCTATGCACAAATTCGAACCTTAATGGTAACCAGAATTGCGCCTCAATCTCTCCGTCTCTGATATAGAGTATTGCATTACATTTCCTAGTCCAAATTTCCTCTGACCCGTGACTCCCCATTTTTGATATCTGGGTTTTTATGTTGAGGTGTAGGGTCAGAGTCTATTCCCTATCAAAAACTTGGAATTTGCCGACACCATTTGGTGTCGGCATAGGGTACTTGCCAACTATAAGGCCTAGAAAACTTAAATGACCTTGCATTGACCCATAATTACATTAAATCGATAGGGAAATCATTTATCTTCTCAGAATTTACAAGCATAACACCGATTTTGTTTTTAATCCGTTGTCAGACGAGACGCAACTACAGCGTTGATTAATTTTGACCTCGTTCGCACCATTTTAATTGCTAGTCACATGACTAACTAAATCTCGCAGCCGATGTGCATAAACGTCATAGGTCAAATAGTCACGTGATAACAAAGTGAGTTGACATGTAGTTTCTGCGTGATTAGTCAGCCTCTTTCCAGGAAGATACGACAGCGACATGTTTCGGGCTGATGTTATCCCAATTAATATGTTGAATAATACGTGTTTTTTTTCTTGTTATTGTATACATTGCGTGACTTTCATTCAATATTTTCAAGTTTATGTCTTCTTTCTGCAATACTGGAATGGAAGGTTTTGTGCATAAACCTATATTGCAACATGGCAGGTAAAGACGAATACACGGAAGCTCTTGCCAATGAGATACTTTAAGAAAAGGGATACTATTTTAATATTAAAGAACTACAGTATGATGTAATAAAATCAGTTATCAATGAAGGTGACACATTTGCCGTCTTCCACAAGGGGTATGGGAAAAGGCGGTTTTTTGTTGTTATCACGTGACTATTTGACCTATGACGTTTATGCATATCGGCTGCGAGATTTGGTTAGTCATGTGACTAGCAATGAAAATGGTACGAACGAGGTCAAAATTTACCAACGCTGTAGTTACGTCTCGTCTGACAACGGATTAAAGACAAAATCGTGTTATGCTTGTAATTTCTGAGAAGATAAATGATTTCCCTATCGATTTAATGTAATTATGGGTCAATGTAAGGTCATTTAAGTTTGCTAGGCCTGATAGTTGGCGAGTACCCTATGCCGACACCAAATGGTGTCGGCAAATTCCAAGTTTTTGATAGGGAATAGACTCTGACCCTACACCCCAACATAAGAAACCAAATATCAAAAATGGGGTGTCAAGGGTCAGAGGAAACTCGGACTATACATTTCCATGTGCATTTTGTCAAAAATATCAGTATAGTACAAAGCTGCTAACACAATCGACACCAAAATTTTGTTTTTGTGTCGCCGCGGGCCCCATGCTGCGTGGATCCCTATGTACATGCCTCTGCCTTAAAAAGGCTCTGGCCCTCTTGCGGAACCCTTCCCCTATTGCCCCACCCCTTTCCCGGCATGTTGCTATGTATCAATCATTAATTTTTGTAAACTTAAGATGGTTCAAATTCAAAGAGTTTTATGCAAATTTAAAGAACTTGCAATGAAAATCTGAAATGGTCATTTTTTTTAAATAAAAAAAATCGTTAAATTAAATTGTGCGACGGCTGGAGTCTGCGTTTTTAAAATAGCCAAAGCAAATCTTCAAGGGAGCGTACTCGGTCGGCATCAACTAAAAACATTCACCAATCTCGTCCGAAATTAATTCCCTTGCTTTGATAAAATAATATCTACAGCAACTACGTCGTTACTTCGTGATCGATTAGGATCCTTGTCAGGAACCGCGGACTGGCAAGCTGTTAAAGCATCAGACAAGTAATGCAAGGGGTCGCTTGTTGAACATCCGATCAGACTTGTGACGGCAAGATGCACGCGTATTCTTTGAAAATGCATATGGTGCCATTTATGAACTTGGGCACGTTGAAACCATCCAAAACTGTACACAAAAAAAAAAAAGAATACATTCCGTCAAATCTGCCGACTGATTTTCATAGTCATTACCAGATTTCTCTATAGCCATACAGATCGCGGATTAGATTCATGTGTTCGTGTCATTCTTCTGAGTTTCACCAAATTATATTTTGCAGTTGTACAAGTTTTACTAATTCTTCCACCAAACTCCGAAAATTTTAGACCTTCAGCTATTGTGGCCATATTTGACTGGTCTCGTTGGCATACAAGAACTTTATGGAAAACTAGAAAAATTTGGCCCCATTCTGGTCAGCATTTCAACTTTTCTCAGACAATGGCTTTGAAGTAACTTTGACAATATTTTATGGAGGATCGTCGTCAACTGTAAAGATGAGAAACTGAAAAGTAATTCTGATTTGGCAATAAGCTTAGATTAAATTCTGTTCAGTAGTTTGTCAAAAAGCTTACAATCTTATTGACGGATATTCATAATTTTTTAAGTAACAATCCTCCGTGGGCGACTAATGGTCCAAGAGGATCGTCTTTCTGCGTGGTTTCGAGCCGCGACATCTGGAAACAGTCGATACACGACCAAGCCACCCCAAGTGTAGCTCCTCGCCATTTTTTTGCTTTATAATTTCGTGCAAAGCTTTGGTCAAATATTGATCCAGTGGTTTTTTGTCACGTTATATTTCTTAGTTAACGGTCCATACAAGTTCTCTTGAGCTTGTGTAAAATCACAATATCATCTCTAACATTTTGTATGAACGATTCAATATACTACTGGTTTACATCTTTCAAGTCTAATATTCATGTGCCCACGAAAATATTAAATTTCCAAAACATGGGAAAAATTCAATATTTCTTTAATATCTTCTTAAACGCCACATTTACAAAATTTCGACTAAGTTGTCATTTCATGAAAGCATTTTTTTTTTAAACAAAATATCCTGCAAAATTTAAAACTCGTGCCAAGCTACGCACAAACGTCGCAGATGAACCTCTCTGTACCCGGAACTGCAGATGCAGTGTATAAGCAGACACTTTAAATTAAAACTTTTATAAATGCGCAAGGCAATATTGTTGCGAAGTTTACCAAATTTAAGAGAAAGAAAATGCACAACATATTAAAAGCAGACTTACTTTCAAGTGAAAATGCTCCTGATGTATATGTCAGACTTACTCTCTATGCGTTAGGCTGCAAGACTTGGGCGTTCCAATCTGAACGCTCTCTTTATATAACTTTCATGGATCACACGTGGTACGATTCTTCGCCGGTAAACGTCATGACACTAAATTACAACAGACTTGGTAACCGCTTCTTACTTTCTTATAATACCAGAAATCATTAAAAAGTATAAGAATGCGGCATTGCACGTGTGGCAGTAAAATGTAAACAAGTTGGCCTTGACTTAAATTGTACCACGCCATTTCGTGGCAGATGTTTACTAATAAAACCACGTGACTATAGAGTCGGGCTGCTCATATGCAAATTATTGAGGTGCCAAACGGGTAGGATTTGAAGTGGAAGAAATAAATATTTTCTCCCGCGCATAACTTGTATTAAGCTCAGTGTTAAATTATTTTGTTGATACGAACGCTTTCACCAAAATAAAAGAGAGCTCAAAATAATGGGAGACCCTTTTGACATTATTAACAATTACCACAAAACCAAACCAGAGTGAAATATTGTGATTCAAATAGTAAATCTAAAGTTTAGCACCACATCGAAACAGCTGCTCAGAGGCAGAGATGATTTTACGACGTCTATATAAAATGGGGGTGGGGATTGCTGACTGTGAATTGTTTGAAAACCAAACCATTCTCTTTAATCTTAAGGTAGATTAGTAATTATTCTTTACAAAAGTTTCCCTCCTCCTCCTTTCGTCCCTTACCCCCTTCTAAACTAAAGCTCGGTCTCTTACATTTACTTTTTTAAAAATATATATTTTCTTTTTGTTATCTTCTGTTTTTTTGCTTGTTTCTGGAAACAACTTTGGTGCTTGGAAAAATCCCCACCTGTGGTGGTTCGGGTCAGGAAAAGGTTAAAAAGTCACAAGAAAACGTCAAACGTTTAATTGGGCAACCGCCACCATTTAGGAACTTGTGCCTCTTTTAAATCAATATGGCAGGGCATCATGTGCGCACTCTAGTAGGGTATTTAAGATACGTTTATATGAACAAATTTAACTGAGCTTCCGCATGCCTAATATAACAATTTAAAAAAAAATACGCAACTGAGGTCAAAAAGATAACTATATGAAAGCAAAACATAACAATATTATTTAACGTAAAAGAAGCTTATGCACTCCTGCCCCAATCTATGCATGTCTTTTTATTGTCCAAATATGGAACGCCACAGCTGTCTTAAGATGACAACTTTTATTCCATATCCAAATGTTATTTATGGCATTAAGCGTTGCTCACAGTGCAAGCTTAATCTTGATGCAATTCAAAATAGTTTCCATCCGGGACACTGAGGAGATATTTTACTTGCCTTGACTCACATGTCTAGTGCTGGGAGTGGCTTAGCCCCGACTCTTAGCCAACTATAGGCATTTCACTATCAACATACTGCGAGGTAACATGCCTCATAACAATTGAAGATCACCACAAACACGAATTCACAAATATATCCATATCATAAAATTTTTAACAATATCAGCCAAAAAATTTGTAGGGTTAACGCCATTTTCAACACCAGATAGGCTGTACATGGTGGTTAGTATAACTGGTGGAGGAAGAACTATGGAAAACCCCGGGAAGAACCATCGACCCACCAGAAGCTACTGGCCAGCTTTCTCACGTACCCACGTTAGACGAGCCTAAGACTCGGTCACACGCATACAGAGGTGAGAAGGCAGTGATTCGAAACGGGGAGCGCTTTAGATCACTTGGTCATTCGGGGCCACGCCAAAAAAGTCGCATCATGGATCCGAGTTAAAAATACGAACGGATGAATTTTATAAAACTGTTAGCTACCAACATAGTGCAGTTTTGGTTAGGGCTAGGCGTTGGGGTTGGAAGCGCTAATATTACTGCTGTCTTCCCCTCTTTCAACCAACCGAACGGGGTGGGTGGGTGACAAACATGTAGTGATAAAGTATTAAATTTTACGAATGTAGGGCAAAACATGTTCAGAGGTGAAATGTGGGGATGGGGCAAGTGCCCCCTTGCACCTATGTGCGGGCACCAATGGGGGTCTAGGCCTCCTTTATTTGCCCAGGTCGGTCTCCATTTGAGGTAAGTGGTATAGATCCCCTTGTGGCCAGGCTATGCTCTTTCAGTTTTGCTCCGGACCAGTGGCGTCAATAGGGTTGGTGTCACCCAGTGCGGTAACTCAATGGTGTCGCTTCCATGAACCTCCTTCCTGAAGAGGGTCATGTGCTGTAACTCATTGTGTCACCCCATGTACCCATTTCCTGTGCAAAAATTCAAACATTTTATAGACAGTCATATGCGCTAACTCATGGTGTTCCCCCACCCCACGACCCACTTCCTACACAAAAATTGTATTGACAAATATGTGCGGTAACTCATGGTGTCACCACCATGGAGATCCTTCCTGCACAAAAATTTAACAATTTTATAGACAGTCATGTTGGTGTCATCCCCTCTGATTGTATAATCCTGTGCGGTCCGCACCCCACCCCCTAGTGACACAAAAGTTTTTATCTTTGTTACGCGACTTAGGGTAGACGCCCAATACCATAATTCGTTGCAGTATATTGATTTTATCATCGCTGGGTATTGGTTGGCATAATGTTAAACCTCTCATTTATTCATTCTCTCTCCGTCTCACCCTTTCTTCCATCCCATCGTTCCTTCTAAGTGAACACGAACTCAGTGACATTGAGTGCAGTTAGAATTTAGTAAACGTATAATGTTGTTCTATATAAATAACACAAATTGAACCCAAAAACTTTGGACACATTCAGGCTCTTCCAGCGTACATTTGTCTTTTCATGGTATTTATTGTAAATTCTAACGGTCTGCATCAGATGCGGAAGTTCGCGGGTTCGAACCCCGACCAAGTCATACCAAGGTCTTATAAAAATAGTACCAGTAGCTGTCTCGTTTGGCACTCGGCATTGGTTGGTCGGCCTGGTGTCAGGATAATATAACTGGGTAAAACATGATGCTATATACAGATTTATCTACCACTGAGCAAATTTCACGGGCGCTGTCGTTCTGTCACGTGTTACATTAGCATTACATTCATGCGAATTCCTCTGTCGCAGTATCAAATGCTTTGTGTTTACATTTAATGTTTGTCGATTGTACCTGTGTTGTTGTTTTTATGACTGATATAAAAGCAAAGTACAAAAAGGCAGAGGAATTTCAATGCAGTCATTGGCTGTACAAACAACTCAAGAAAAATAAATAGATAGAAAGAACTTTTATGTGAAAAACAAAACCACAGTGAATGTGCATGCTTAGTTCCTAACACATTTCATATTATGCCATCATATGGGTCTTTCAACTCGAGTGGATGAAAGCTTGAAACAGAAAAAATACTACCTAAAAATGTTTTTGTTTGTTCATAACATTTTGTCGATGCCAAGAAGACCGAAAGAAATCAAAGTAACTCCCGGTAGGCCCAAAATTTTGTCCTTTCCCCAGCATGCATATACACAGCCCATTCTTAACAACCCCCTCCGTTGTACAAATAATGTAAGCTTCGTTTACTTTTTTTACTGGTTGGGATGAGCTTATTTCTCCTATCATAATAATTGTATTCTCCAAAGTCGATGTATGGTGCAAAATTGTATCGACATTCCCACTCTGGAAGTAGTTATAACTTTTGTATGCTTATAAAAGTTCTTTTCCTGCTTTCGATGAGATCTAATAGTTGTAAAAGTCGCCGTACATAACGTTTGGTCAATCTCTCATGTCGTCATTCTATTTCTTTTTATTGCAAAATACATCAAGCAATAAACATCTCGCTTCAGGCATTTCCCATTTCATTGTTTCAGTTTCTTTGAGGTGCTTCGCAGTAATGTAATGGCAGATGCAGCACTTGTGCTCCAAGCGGATGATATTTAAAACAAATCTGTGGCATAATGCCCAGTGCTTGGCATCACTATAAACTGCAGATATCGTAGCAATATGACTAAAATTGTTAAAGCTATGTTAAAAATCCAAATCACACACACATACAGTTCTAAAAGGTTATTTCCAGCTTGCTTACGTGGACAAACCATTTGTTTACACCTATAGTATCTGTAGTGGGTTTTGTTTGTTGTTGGGGGGGGGGGTTCAGGGTGTGTTTTGTTTTGTTTGTGTATTTTGTACTAAAGTTTTGTTGTTGCTGTTGTGTTTATTTTTTTGGGAGGTGGGGATGGGATCCGAGATAATTTTTTTTCTTTCAAATAATATAATGAATATATTTTTTATTTTGTTTTATACACCAGAAAAAGAAGTATTTTTCAATCCATTGGTCAGAATGGCGGGTTCGATGCCCGCCCATGCCAGCCTTAGTCGAATCAATGTTTTCTTGGGAAATACACTTAACTTCCATTTTCTTGGTATGCTATAGCCAATAGCGTGTTGAGAGTGCCGTTCTGATGATAGCAAGTCTTCTTATCTTCAATAATCACTGTTTTAAGAAACCAGTTGGTAGTGCTTTCATCTGATAAAGAGCATGAATTCATTTTTGTATGTCATGCGAGAAAAAAAAAAAACACCCGAACAACTACAAAGTTTAGTAACCTGCTGAATGATTCTGCTTTGTTGATGATGTAAAATCTGGAGAAGCTACGTGCTTTTGCTCAAGAAGTGAATTATGTAGCTATGAAACAGTTCGGCCACCAAGCTTTTAACTGTTAGCCAGTTCAGTGACCTTCTTGTACACAAAACATATTTACCAATAAGCTGGGAGGTTCCCATTGTTGTGCATTCAACGAGTTAATGAACTCACTGTACTAAGTCAGTTCCCATAGTAAAAATATGTAAACACCATGATATATTAAAAATTCAATACCTTAAAAGTTCTGTGTGCTCTTGATCACACATATACTTATCAGTATAGACGAAACCTTGAAGTCAGTTTCTGTGTAGAGGAAATAATGTGAGCTGCAGCATTATCTGGACCTGCATGTATTTGAAACATGTGCTTTCAATTCCGCTTCAAAGAGTCAGGTGCAAATTTTAGTAATGACTGTTCCAAACTCAGGACTATTAAAGGAGTGAAATTCCATCAATAAAACATTGTTTGTAAAAAAAAAATTTTCATTTACAACATGGATAATTTCTCAAAAGATTCTTATACCTAAACCATAACTTACATTATTAACCAATCCTGGCCACCCAAACCCATATATACTGTATTTTATGTTCACCCATTTCCAGGATGGTTCCTATTTTTTAATACCATTAGTACTATATGTCCTATATCCACCTTTGATTTTCTTGACAGCCCTAGGAATAGTAGTTTAATACGTAAATAGGCAATGTGCATAGTTCTGCTTGTCAAAGATTGCGTTAATGAATATTAAATTTTATTGCAAGTTCATTTTCACCTAAAGAGCAATGGTGTATTTCTTGCAACATTCAAATATTTTAGCTCTATTTAAGAAAATTTTAAAAAAAACCCCTAAAAATAAAGTTCTCTAATAAGACTCGTCTTTTTTAACATCACCATTTATCTCTCTTCAATTTAATACTGAAATTTATGATCAGCCTTGTCATATTACGTAATTAATGGGTAAAAGGTCAAGGTGACCATCAATATGTACATGTATTATTATAGAAAAATAGATTTAAATGACAAAAAGTACCTAAAATTCCTCCCAAAAGACATAATTTAAAATTAAAGTAAGCTAGATATAAGTCCATTAACATGCAAAATATGAAGTTTCAAAACATTCACTGAAAGAAATTAGTGGGATGCGAAGTCGTGAGAGGTCATATCTGAAGCAATATGTTTCAAAATACAACTAGGAAAAATCATACTGCTTACTATATTTACTCTATAAATGGTAGAGTGTATAATTTTTATATATGTTTTGCTTAGATATGAACCAAAGTGCAAAACATTCCACCTAGCTTAATCAAATCTGCACCCTGTCCTCCCTTCTTGGCAACAGTTAATATATCTGGATATGTATTTAATATCCCACTGAAAGTCTATCTGTGGTTTACAAACGGTATTACTTTTGCTTGTTATCAGTAGTAGATGAAAAGGCTGATTCTGGCGCAAAAGTTATCCCCATCCTCAAAACAAATACAAATTACTTCTCTTAAGACCTTAAAACACCAAAGTTTTTTCACCTACACAAAAACTAAAGGCTGATTCTAGCGCAGATATAATTGTATAAGGTAATTACCTCTCTCAGTAGATGAAAAGGCTGATAATTGTATAAGGTAATTACCTCTCTCAGTAGATGAAAAGGCTGATAATTGTACCAGAACGGTGCAGGTCAGTTCACAAGTAAGTGATATTATATCTCATCACCAATGATTAATGTTTCAACTGATGATATTAAAA
>JAEAOA010001294.1:167500-367847 GCA_016746295.1 Potamilus streckersoni | reverse complement strand
TCAACTAGTTACTTAATCAAGCCTGAGATTATGTGAACAAATATTATAATGAAAAAAAGTATAGTTGATTTCAATCATATTTCAAAAGATATTCCAGGACAGGATGTTGACGCACTAATACAATACTACAAATATTATCACAAAAAAATTTGGTGCGTAAAAAAATGTTACAAATATTATAACAAAATACTTCGAGTAATATCATATCT
Organism: Potamilus streckersoni; assembly: GCA_016746295.1. Lineage (NCBI taxonomy): Eukaryota > Metazoa > Mollusca > Bivalvia > Unionida > Unionidae > Potamilus > Potamilus streckersoni. The sequence goes on along the minus strand of JAEAOA010001294.1, from coordinate 367,638 downwards.
ACCCTTGTTAATGACTAGTTCTGGCATAATTTCAAGTTTTATATCATTAAACCCGTTTTTGTTAACCATATCCGGTGTTGGTGTTTCTCTTACAACAGCTTGTAAAAAAGTTGAACCTAAAATTTTGATAAAAAAGCACGGCTGCTTAACATCAATTATAACTTACAAAAAACTACTTGATCAAATAAGATCTTACCTACGAGGAGTAAAATATAGTATGGACGATTTAATACGTGAATTTCGTATTATTGACAACATGTTAACAGATATTATACCCAAGAGGATCAGCAAATATGAGAAAGAGTATCAAAAGAAGTATGATATAACATAAAATTATATATAATACCACTTACCTTACTGGAATTCTAATGCGTAATTTAGTCCACAATCGCCACGCTCTGCTAAATCGTAATGATTTGGAAAATTGAGTCTGACATATCATTTTGCTTATTCTGGAAGATCACATAATTAAATTTTACCTGATACCTAGGTATTTTGCAACAGGTGTTCTATTGTATTTGTTTGGAGTTCTAGAGGGGTGGGGAGGGGTTGTTGAGCTCGGATTCTTAGCGCAATTATTGATTGCAACAGGTGTTCTATTTCGTTACCTAGGTATTTTGTATTTGTTTGGAGGTCTGGAGGGGTGGGGAGAGGGGTTGTTGAGCTCGGAATCTTACTTTCTCCTACTACTCTCACTTTCTTTCCCCTTTCTATCTCTTCCATTATTTGTTTAAGTTTCGTTTCTAATGTTTGTTTTGTGCCTTCTGAGATCTCTCTGTTTAGATGTGATCTAATTTATAATTCCTTTTTATTGTTAATTTCATTAAATCGTTTCGAGTAACTGATTATATTATGTCTCGGTTAGGTATAAGCTCTCTTACAACTATATAAGGTGACACAGAATAAAGCAAGAAATAACTTGGTTACGACACAGAACAATTTGATTATGCTTGTTGTACATGCGTACAACGTAATCTAGGGTGGCTAATTGATTTTTTTAAATAGTTAATTGACTGAACTAAGATATAATCCTTCGCAATACGCTTGCGGCGAGAGACGCTAAAAGCACGGAACGCATGGGTATTTTACCCTCATTATTGCTCATTCATCTGAAGATTTAAGACTTGGCTTTTGTCCTACTGACACACACTTCTTTTTGGTCTTGTAGCTGTACCCCTTAGGGGTAAGTGTAGAATTATCACTTGTTTTGAATATAAAGCATATTTAACGTTTAACGCCATAGCGTGAAATGTCTTTACTATGATGAGGATTTTAAACAATGTAAACTCTTGAATTGTTACAAGTTGCTATTAAGTGTTTAATTTAATATCACGTATTTTTAGTTTTTAATTCCTTACTTGTTATTACGACGGGTATTGTTTTGTTGTAGTTGACCAGTCTGGTAGATGAGTAGATGTGCAACTGGGTAGCTGTTTCAGTGTACTTGTGCACACGGTTGATCAATGAAGGGGAACGTGGGGTCAATACAAGCTTGGACCAATTCAATGAAACCAGAGTACTTTGCGACTTGTCAATTGTGTACATTCACCAGGTTAACATTAGCAAGTTTTACAAATATTTGAGTCGCACGTGGTCAGGATTGTACGGGCTGTACAAATGACTAAGCTAGGAATCACACGTTTGTGTCAATTGATTTTGGTTTCAAATGAGTACAGTTTTGTTGTTTACATTACATGAGCTTATGTGAAGTTAATAATGATGTATAAACAGTCAAATACGCATGCAAATTTGCTTTTTTGTTCCTAACGAGAGTGGCTCTAAATCCTGTCGTTAGAATGTCTGTGATGTCATGACGGTTTTGTGTCCTTGTCTATGACATTCCCATTTATATTAACTATTAAAATCCCATTTACATTAACATTATACTATAAAGCAGAAATGACCGAAATCTATTCCAATGTTGATTAATGTGAAACTTACCTCCAAAGTCTCTTATTAGTCACCATAATATCACGCAGTTTGAGGTCTTGGTAATACCAGAGTAAACTAGCACCATTCAAACGATAAATTTATAAATGAAGCTGGCTTTATGCTTAGAGACTCGATCATGTTGCCTCAACTAAATGGTGAAAAACACTAAAGGCAACGAAGTTTAACCTTGGCTTGCTTACCTTTAAGGTGCGTCCAGATATCTACGTCAGACTTTTTTTCTTCAAGGAAGCGTTAATTATATTAAAGCGTGTTGGCTAGAAAACACTTAGCACGTATATTCGCTTCGTTTTATTTGTATTCCTTTAGGTTGTTGTTTACCATTTTATGCACTTGTATGAATAAAAAGAGGGAACTAGTTACGCTAACATGAAACATGTCGTTATAATGTCAGTAATATTACCACTTTCAATGAACAACAGCTAAATATTACTACTACTACTGCTACTACTACTACTACTACTACTACTAATAATAATAATAATAACAATAATAATAATAATAATAATAAATATATTTGTCCTGATCTCAGTAGTATGTGCTGTACAATGTTCCATAATGCTGTAAATAAAAATGAATAGTTTATAAATGTTTATTCATTAGAAAACATTTTTATACTTTAAGTAGAAATTATGATCATATCCTTTTGAATCACTGTTCTTGTTCCTTCAGTTTTTTAATTTAAGTTTTTTAATATCTTGACTGATAATGTCTCCAACTGTTAACATTATCATGATGTTTTGCCTTAATTCAACTACCTATTCCTGTGGAACCCTTCTCTTCCCGTTGTGTCCTATTTTTGTTTTAGCGAGATAATAATAATAATAATAATAATAATAATAATAATAATAATAATAATAATAATAATAATAATATTGTAATATGAAAGTGACATTACAAGTTCTAAAAAATGGTTGCTTAGTCTCTATTTTAAAGTGTCTTAAAATATTGAATGAAAATGGCTAAGAATGTCCTTTATTTAGGTTCTTCTTGCACTCTCGCTACGTCAACATTTTTGCAACGGCACGATGGGTAGTCAACTGCTTATATAGTTGAAGAGTGCTAAACCTCTTGATGTTAATTAATAATATTCTCAGACCGGTTATATAGCTTAAATTTGACTGTACTGATACAATCCATTAACCTTATTTTCACACTTTAGTATCTCACAATTGACAGTGAGTTAAATGTGACACGAATCATTTATTACAATTTTTATTTTGGAAACTGGCATGACATGTAGATTTTGTTGTTGTTGTTGTTGTTGGGCTTAACGCCATTTCTCAGAACACGGTAGGCTATATAAGGCGACCAGTATTAATGGTGGAGGTAAAAACCGGAAAACCCAGGAAAGAACCACCTACCCACGAAAACTTCTGGCAAGATTTCTCACATATCCATATTCGCTTAATCTCAGACTCGAACCCACGCAGAGGTGAGATGTCAATAAAAGAAAGCGCTTAAGACCATTTGGCCACTCAAGGCCCCTGTAGATTTTGATGATACTACTACTACCTCTATTACTACAATTACTACTACTACTACTACTACTACTACTACTACTACTACTACTACAATATTGTTGTTATCAATACTATTATAAAGAAAAGAACGAACATTTTTCAAACCTTATAGCCATCTTACACAATTTTAACACAATGTTATAAAGCAAAATATCTCCTCAAAACAAAGTGAGATAAGAAGTTTTAAAAGCTGAGACAGTACAGTATCAATAATATACCAAATGGATAGCCATCGCAAATATGTTAGTAAATGTATTTCTAAGCTGTTAAATTGAACTTGCTAACCGCGTGATCACAGATCGCCAGTATTTCCATTTCGTCTATTTTACAAGCAAATGTTCACGAATTAGTGTCGCTTTTTGCATATCATTCGCACGGGCAGCGGGTTAAGTGGAGTTCAATTAATAATGCATACATAGGTGGTTTTTGTGTTCACGACAAAATGCGATTCTATGATAGAATTTAGAACTTAAAACCACTTAGACTTAAATGGGTCTAGATAATGGGTTTACGTCAATCAAGCTACATTGTTGCCAGTGATGTCATGGCATTTGTTCCATTCCTTTTTTTCGTATACAAAAGTTCCCATACGGGTCTAAATCGTCCCAGGCTAATTTTCTTTCTTTGGAATTATTGAGTCTAAATAGTCTCATATGTTGCCATTTGGGTTTAAGCATTTTGGGTCTAAATTGTCCAAGGCTGACTTTCCTTCTTTGACTAGATTTGGCCTGAATCGTACCCCTATAGTACTGGTATATATATAATACCTTACGAATAAATATCTTGGAGTAAGGTTTGTTTAAGTAATAGTTGTTTGATTCACCGACTACCATTTTAGACTATTTTCCTGTAGTTAGTCTGGTCCAATAATCTGTTATCTACAATTTCAGAAAGCCTTTCCAAATATCTTTATTGACAGTTTGTTTTTGATATACAGTTTTAAGATGCCGTTGTTCAAATGTTAGGGTGAACGAAACATATTCTATTAATATTTTTGGTAATCGGAGTTCTTCATTGTCATTTTCAACTATATGAAAAAAGACTAAAACATTTTTCGAAAAGAAAAATTAATGATTTTTAATTTAATATAGCCGCGTAAATGAAACTCAATGCTCTTTGAAAAGACTCAACTGTGATGGTGTTTTTATCGGATTATTAATAGTTAAAAAAATATATTTGGAAACCTTATGTTTATATAATGTATTACTCTCATCTGCAAATCTAAATCGATCATTGAATTTGATATAAGATAAATAATTTAGCATATTTGTCAAGACAATGCTTCAAAATATTTTTTTTCCTTGTAGAGCACTGCATTCTTTCGAAAATAAATGATACAAAGGCTCCATTGTTTGTCCAGCCCACATACATAAATAAAATATAGTATAGCCTCTAGCATTTAGCAGTTTCTTAGCCTACTATGAGATTAAATGTAATATGAAAAATAATGTGCCCGACGTTTGAACCCTAAACAAAAGAAATCTCTATGCCAAATCTCTCTGCCAAGGTAAGTATAAACTCTTGATATAATATAGTAAAATTAAATTAATTAAATGTTAAAAATCAATTGAACCATTCCATTGCAAGGCATATCGAGACTCTCTTTATTTTAGGACAACAAGGGCTGCATGATTGTCATACACTTATCACACAGCATTACATTCCAACAAGAAACACATACGGCATCAAGATATATATATATATATATATATATATATATATATATATATATATATATATATATATATATATATATATATATATATATATATATATATATATAAACACACACAAATATATCTATCTGTGTTTATATATATATATATATATATATATATATATATATATATATATATATATATATATATATATATATACATGCACACATATACATATATATACATACACACATATACATATATATACACACATATATATATATGTATATGTGTGTATGTATGTATATATATATATATATAATTTTATAAACAACATAATAAAATTTTTTAAAACAACACAAAGAATGTAAACACAAATCTTTAATCAAAGTTATTTTCTCATTTTTAAGAGGTTTTTAACAATAGTACAAACGCTCATTATGTTCTACTTGAACAACCGGTATTTATAAATTGAAATTACATTTAATAAAAGCTGCATTAGATTGTAATAATCTTATTCATTTAGTTTTTTTTTTATTTTCGTTATGATTTACACATAAGGTAACGCGGAAAAGAATCTTTTAAAACTTTCAATCAGCGATGCAAACCACAATGGGTTGTGTTTGACCATAATCAGCACACTTAATCTCTGCTGTATTGCATCAGAAAGCGATCAAGGCATATTTTAATACATCACTGGAAGCAGCAGGGAGGGTGATCCCTACAAATTTTTGCGACGAAATCGATTAAAGCCTCGGAATGCCCAATTGAGCCTTCCTACGAAATATCATATTTTAACAAAAAAAAAGACCCTCCCTGCTGCTCTGGATTCTGAAATATCAAATAATATAATCCTATTGATATATGTTTCACCCATTTGCTTTGGTATTCATGAATCACCCCGCCATCGAAAGAAGCTGCGAATAAGTATGAAACTTAACACCTCGTTTCATCTCTCTGGCAATTCTCTGAGTGTTAGCATTATCATGTTTGTGTTACTCAATAAATTTGTCGCTTTTGTTGTTTCACCTGTTTCACTAATATAAAGGATCAAGTACGTCTCGATACACGATCATATACTGATGTCGCTGATGACGGCTGTGACACTTAACTATTTGTTGATCTATTTCAACAGGATTAACGTTCACGGATATAGAATAACCAGGTATCATTTCATTTTCTTTTCTCACCAATATTCCCTAATCAATGCACTGGTAACCCGGGTACTTCTTTAATACTAATATCACATTTATCTAGAGGTCCTATATTTTCTTTCCTGATACAAGCTGAATATGTAATGTTTCGAAAATTTACATCTATCTTAATTGAGTTTGCAGAAGAATCCATTCCTAAGTCTTCACCAAATTGTCAAGGAACCCCAAAACCATGGTTTAGGAAAGAACGTAAAGAAGCCATTAAACAACGCCGAGAAGCACTAAAGATGTCAACAATCGTCCAACGCCCAAAAATTTAACTCAAAACCGTATTGCTTGGGCTAAAACTCGCCGCACGATAAAAGAAAGTAAACGAACATCATGGAGAAAATATTGTTCAACTTTAAGCCCTCGTTCCTCAAAAAGAAGTTTGGGACACGATCTGCAAAATATATGGAAAAGGAAAATACAATTGCCTCCAACATCTGAAGCTAAATAATACCTATTATAAAAGCAAGCATGAAATAGCTAATGTACTTGCTGATTTTTTCTAAAATTATATCATCATCGTCTAATTATTCCGAAGCTTTTCGAAGACTTACCCCCCCCCAAAAAAACTGTTTAAATTCACATAAAAAAACTCAGAGAGTTATACTCAACCGTTTTCATTGTCGGAACTGATGCAATTCTTGAATAAGGCCCATGATAAATCCACTGATTCTGACGATATACATTATCAGTTTTTAAGACATCTTCCAGAACCATCTTTGACAGGTCCTGGTGGACTCTTTAATAATTTATGGATTACTGGTAATGTACCAAAAATTGAAAATAAACAACAGTAATGCCAATTTCCAAAACCAGGCAAATATAGCCCAGATCCCACTAACTTTAGACCTATATCATCAAACAGCTGCGTTTGCAAAACAATAGAACGAATGATCAATTCTCAGCTTGTATGGTATTTGGAAAGCAACAATTTAATATCTCCTTTCCAAAGTGGCTTTTGTTATGTTCGTAGTACCAATGACCATCGGCTTAGACTCGAAGCATTTATTGTCGATGCTTTCATAAAAAGGGAACATTTATTAGAGGTTTTCTTTGATTTAGAAAAGGTCTATGACACTGCATTGAATACTAAATGGCATGCAAGATCTGGGTCTAAAGGGCCAGCTGCCCTCGTTCATATCAATCTTCCTCTCAGACAGGGAATTCAATATACGACTGGGCCCCATCCTCTCTGATATGCACGATCAAGAGACGGGTGTGCCCCAGAACAGTATTTTATGGTTAACTATGTTCAACATAAAAATTAATATAATCATCAAGTGTCTGGCGTCAGGTGTGGATTTCTCCCTATATATTGATGACTTTTTTAAATGTTACAGATCTAGGCAAATGCATGCAATCGGAAGACAATTACAGTAATATATCAACAATATTCAAAATTGGGACAATTCATGAACTCAAAAACTGTCTGTATACATTTCTATCAGTTACGAAGACACCATGATGGACCTAAACTCACGGCGGAAGGAACACCTAATCCAGTTGGTGAGGAAACAAATGTTTAGGTATTATCTTCTACAGAAAACTGACTTTTATTCCACACCTAAAAAATTTGAAAGCTAAATATTTGAAGTCTCTTGATTTACTTAATGAAATAGCGCACACTGGCTGAGATGCTGATAGGAGAGTCATACTCAATTTATGCAGAACGTTTATCCGCTCGAAATAAGACTATGGTTGAATTGTCTTTGGTTGAGCAAACGAAACGTAGCACCTAACCTTGGCATTAGAATATCACAATTCCTCGTAAGTACTCAAATTGATCTTTCAAAAATTCTGAAAACAATCGTCTCCGAAACACTACTTTGCTACTTCATCAACCAAAGGTTTTCACGTACATGATGGAAAAAAAACCGGAGGCAAATCCTTCCATTTTGCACAACTCCTACCATGGACACCTCTTACAATTTGAAAATTATACAAAAATATACCGATGGACCAAAAGATGAGGAAAAGGCTGCTTCAGCCTTTGTAAGTGGAAAACACAAAATCAAATTAGCTTACCAAATGGCACGTCACTTTTTCAGGCGAAATCAGAGCAATATATCATGCTTTGCAATAGATTGCAAGCAAGCGTATGATAAACAGCAGCATCTTCTACGACTCACCATCAGTTCTTCAGTCACTACATAATAGAAGACTGGCTAATATTCTCTTTAAACATACAGAGTTGAGTACTTGACATAATATAGTATATTGTTGGTTACCCAGCCCTGTTGGAATTAAAGGTAACGATAAAGCAAAAAGCGCTTCTAAAATGGCCCTATCATTAGAACCATCTGATTTTAAAACAACATATAATGATTTTTAACGCTGTATCAAATACTTTTTACGTCAGAAATGGCAGGCATCATCGAATGATGCCGTGAATAAACTTCATGCCGTCAAGGCAACCCTAGGAGAATGGACTCCTTCTTACAGACCCGACTGTAGAGAGGAGATGTTCATTTCAATAATTCGAATCGGCCATACCTATTTAACCCACTCCTACATTTTAAAAGGGGAAGACAGAAAGAGTGCATATCTTGCAATGAACCATTCACTGTTAATCACCTAATGTTGAAGTGTTTCAACTTCAATCCTACGCATAATCAATATTACAATGTGCAAGACATGAGGAAGCTCTTTGATACAGTTAGCATTTCTTATGTTATTGACTTCCTTAAGGAAGGAAACATTTATCATCAGATATCGCTTTTATGTTATCACCTTAAATATTTTATGTATTATACATGTACTTTCGCTAGATTTTAATAACCATTCACCTCTCTTCGCTGTCACACATAATTTACACTCCCCGTTGATCGGGAAAGTTTATTTATTGATCGCTGTTACCATTTTTATTGTTTGACCTTTAACTATTTGGTTTGGTATTGTTAGTCGACTCAAAACCTTTACCACTTGTGTATAATGAAGGATTTAACTTTTTGTATGGCGCTAAATAGCCACTTTGTGCTGGTGAAAACGCAAAAATTCAAACAACCATCCATCAAATCCATGTTATATTATATACGTTTAGCTAATTTATTGTTATAAGATGACTGACGAGGTTAAATATCACCAAAAAGAACAATATATGAAATTACAATGAACTATAAGAAGAGGTAAGAAAATACCAGGTTACAGAGCATATTTCGCTGACGCAAGGTGATTCTAATAAAATATTAACAGCGGCAGAACAAAAATAAAATTAATGTTAGCGCAGTAATGACGATAAAATGGTATTGGTGCATTTGCTCATCATTGCTTGACTAAAACCAAACTATTAATCATCATATCTAAAAGCAATCCTGGCATCGTATACGCTTGAAAACGCTGATCGTGTTACTATATCAGCAACACATACTACTACCCTGGGATTTATCTTATAGCGTTTGCCTCAGCTGAAATTGACTTAAATTTGATTTCCGCATCTGTTTCGAGATTCGACGAAACAATAGGTTTAGCCTGATATCTAAAATTGATAACACTACCTCGTTCTATTCAATCATTTTCCTGTTGAGTATCCAGCTCCAAATTGCCCAGTCGATTATTAGTCTTTATATTAATTACGTGATTAATCAAAAGACCATCGGGTATGGGTCCGCTATACTCATAGTTAACAAGCCTGTGAGATAGATAACATACTCGATTTGTTAGTGTCCCTCTGACAGTTACTTCGAGGCATCCCATACTCATAGCACCAACAACCCTTTTAGTTTTTCTGTTTCTAAAAAGTCGTTTAAATAAAATACCGGGTGCGGTAGATACTTTTCTTGTAAAGAAGAGTTTTTGATTGCTGTCACCAGTAATCGAGCCATTTACTCTATAGACGCGCTGTCCTTTTGGAATGTCCTCGCAGAACAAAGAATAAATAAATTCTTTTCTAAACATTTCAATTCTGTTAATATTATCACCTTTCACACTAATCTATAAACCTGCTGGCGTTGGTCTATCAATATATATTTTAGATGTTACGTTAATAACCGAACCTAATGCATTTCAGCATTTCAGCGCTTGCCAGCTTTTTTATCATTATATTATAATGATCTTTTTATAGCTCTAATATCTTGTTCAATTGGCGCGTAGTGAGTTGTCGATCGAATAATCTATTATATATATAATATTACACTATAGAATAGCAATGCTGAAATTGCAAGATATAGCCAAAATGAATCTTATGGAAGAATTTGAAAAAGATAGCGACTACTTTCACGGGATTTGACAAAAGTTATCGATTCGACAAGCAAATCACACTGGTAAATGTTGCTGCAATAAATCTTCACACCCTGCTAGAACCAACTGTAAAACTTGAACTTGAAATCACAAGTGTCTACGAATATTATTGCTATATCATGTTATATTTTCAAAGATTCTTGTAACAGAGGAATTAACTTACAAGGCAAACGCAGACCCTTACTTTAATGCAAAATAAAGGCGTATTTTGCTCGAATTGACATTTTGCCACTAGCTAATGAAATACACCAAGAAATTTGGAAATGGATAGAAGAATTTACCAAATTGGGTACGGGTTGGAAAACTGAATTGATGATGGAAATTTTATTTCACACAATAAAATATAACGTATTAGGCTGAAATTCGTATATTGACCAAATACAAAATAATAAAATACCGTAAAAACACAAAGAACGTCGATAACAGATGCTTCCATTGGGCTATTCTTTCCGCGCTATTTACATTAGAAATTGAAGCTGGTCGTGTTGGCAAGAATATTAATCAAGTGTCAAGATTAAAGTTTAAAGGTATTGTCTTTCTAGTTAAAGAAAATAAAAAAATGTTTGAAAATCAAAATAATACTTCGATTAACGTTTTAGGACTGGATGAAAAAAAACTGTCCGAGATATATGTCAGAAAACCTTCACAGTCCACAATAAACATGCTGTTTTATAAAATCATTACGTTTAGATTAAAAATTATAATGAAATGATTGACAAACATTATAATAAACAAAAAATAACTTTTTTGTTATCGCTTCTTGCACGGCTGTAATGACAATGAAAAATTGCAAAAACAGTTGCAGTACTGTGGTGACCTACATCGAATAACGATGACGTCCAAAGAAAATAATGTGTTACAGTTTGTCAATCACAAGCACAACCTAACAATTCCTTTCGTCATATGCGCTGATTTTAATGCTTACTTCAGCCTGTACTTGGCTCAGAAAATAATCCCGACCAATAGAGTACAAGGAAAACTCAAAACCATGTTCCATGTCGGGTATCATAAAAGATAGTTTGTTCTACTGATTCGAGATTATCCAAGCAAATCAAACTTTATTGCGGTGAAAATACAGTTGTTTGGCTTATCAAGCAGATTGTCATCGAAGTTGTTCATATATTTGCTCGTCTGAAAATAGTAGCTTCAATTACAAAACTGTCATCTCAAGAAGAATCTGATCAAGAGCTAGCGAAATTTTTTAATATTTGTGAACAAGCATTTGACGACACTGACCACTGATGATAACGTGATCATTACCATCTCATAGGACGATATCGTGGAGCTCATGATCAATATAATTTAAACTTTCATAATCCAGATTTTCTTACAGTTATTCTTCACAACTTTCGGGGATATGATAGCCACATTGCCGTAGAAGCTTTTGATAATCCTGACATAAATTCTCGTTTAAAGGTCGATAAAATAATCAAATGCGTTCCAAATAATTTTGAAAAGTATATGTTAGTAACTTTAGGTAAGTTGCGCTTTATTGACATCCTACTGTTTATGTCAGCATCTACTGATAACTTTAATGTACTGACCAAACATAAGTATGTCCGTACAAGTTTCACGACGATTGGAGTAAATTAGATGAAGCCTTGATCCTGACAAGGACATATTTTATTCGCATCTTAAAAATGAAAGTATTACCGATGACGAGTACAAATATGCACAGGCTATATGAAAAGAATCTGATTATAAGACGTTTGGTGATTATTATGATTTATATTTGAAAACATATTTTATTTCTAGCATGTTTTTGATAGTTTTCAAGAATTGAGATATAACAATTATGGACTAGATCCTTGTTTATATTATTCTGCTACAGGTCTGTCGTGAGATGCTCTTCTAAAATATACTAAAGTAAGGCAAGAATTACTGACTGATGTTGACACGTTCAATTTTATCGAAGGTATCTGAGGCGGTATCAGAGTGATAACAAAGAAATATACTGAAGCAAACAACAAATACTTGTAAGGGTATCATCCTAAGCTTTCTTTGAAGTATAAATTTGATCTAGATGCAATAATTTGTACGGTTATCCAGTGGCAAAACCAATGTCTTTTGGATGATTCCGCTGGATTACGGCTGATGAATTTCTATCGGAGATAGAAAAAGGATACCCACGATGTTTCGTATTTCGTTGAAGTTGATCTCGATTATCCAACTTCGCTACACAATTTGCATGCCGATTATCCTTTCTGTGTTGAATCGATGGCAATAAATTGTAGCACGTTATCTTGTGAACAACAAGCATTAGCATCACCAAGACAAAATTCTATGGCAAAAAACTAGTACCAAATTCACTCGATATAAAATTTATGTTTAACAATACAATATTTTAAAACAAGCAGTAGATTCCGGTCTTATTTTGAGAAAAGTTCATCGTGTACTAAAATTTAATCAGCCACCGTGGATAAAGGCTACAGTAACTCAAACACTTCGAAAAGAGCTGCAGTGAAAACTGATTCCGATGAAACTTCTTTAAGCTGATGATCAATTTAGCTTTTGGTAGGACAATGTAAATATTAGAAAAGGAGTAAATTTCGAGCTTATTAATGATATCAATCATAGAAACAGACTCGTGTCAGACGATGATTTTATTAGCATGAAAATTTTTAATGAAAATCTTGTCGCGATACAGACAAGGCAAACAAATCTGAAACTAAATAGGCCAATTTACGTTGGAGCTTCCGCGTTAGATTCATGAAAGTCGCTCATGTACGATTTTCTTTACCATTTTGTTAAAAATCAATGGCCGTCAAGTAGAACATTGTTTACTGATACCGGTTCTCTTGTGTACGAAAACAAATGAGAGGATGTATACCAGGATATGTACGATAATTGATATCTGTTTGATCTTACTGATTTCCCTCGTAACAGTACATTGCATGTCGATAGAAATAAATAGGTAATTGTTAAGAACAAAGATGAAATAAAATCGAGCACCATCAAATTATGTTACTGGATTACTCAGTAAAATTTACGTAGTATTGTTAGACAATAATAAACAAAAATAAAAATGAAACAGGTCTGCATCAGGATTATGTTAAAAAGTTTATGTATTTTGACGATTAAAAGTACGTGGTCGATGCCAGTGTTTATTTTATAAGATCAATGGCTATTCGAACAAATCATTTTGAACTCGAAACTGCTGTTATTATTACACGTGGATTGAGCAAATTTGATGACAAAAGTTATTGCAAAAATGGGTTAGGTACATTTGCACTTCTTATTGTCACGATGATAGATCTATACTTAATATATTTAGTGTCTAGAGTATGAAATTTTATCTAAACAATACAAATAATATTTGAAATATTCAGATTAAAATGTCTAGGGTTATATTTGTGCCAGAACCAGCCTTTTTGTTCTGAGATGCTCGTTTGGATGAGTTAATTTTAGGATTTTGAGAGGGGTAATTTATATTTGTTTGGAGGGTGGAGAGGGGGGAGGTGTAGGCGCAAGAACCAGCCTATTAGCTTACTACTTCCGCTTAACTGCGATAGAATACATATAGCTATTTTCGGTAGCCAAAATTCTTTGATACTTAATACGTGATACGTGATAGAATGTCATAGCGGGTCATGCTATTGACATATTGTTGTATCATTATTTTGTGGCATTAAATAGTTGTTGCTGTTAATCCCGGGTTATTCCTTTTTGTCAAACATTACGCTCGCGTACGCTATAGGGCTATAGTAACGTCGTTGTTACGTTCTATTAATTTCAAACTTTCAAAAGCATAATCGTGTCCATTTTAGTTAGATCCCTTGGATGACATAACTGACATTTAATGATCACTGCTGTAACACGTTGTTGAAGCAAAATGCAGTTATATCTGAAGATTGGATTCTTAAGCTTGCCATATGTATTCTTAGGAAAATTTTGAAGTCCAGAAAGGTAAGTGCAAACATATTATTTTTTTAAAATTGTAATGGTCGATTTTAATATGTGCCTTGTCCTTTGTGACCGGAAATCAGAAGAGTGGATTGGATGGAGCTTTTTACTATTATTGGTTGGCTTCCGTCCGTCTTAGAGAGACGATAGTGTAGCTCCCTGTTTTGGTGCATTATCTGCACCGTCGCGAGTGGCTGAAGAGTCCGACCCTTGCGTGACAATCTTGCTGCAGGTTAAGGTTAATTCTTGTTGAGGCTGTTGTTCTTTAGCGTTCTTCCTGGATCTCTTTGTAGCGAGGTTTGCTTTTATCCTTTCCTCGGCTTTCTGAATGCCTTGTTTGACAGCAAGTTGCCACTGGTAGCTCTCCCAGTTGTTGACGCTGACGCTGGCAGCTTTCATGTCCTTCTTGTATACGTCTTTGTATCGCAGACGTGGCCGTCCATTCGGTCGTATGCCTTTTGCTAGCTCGCCGTATAACAGGTCCTTAGGAATGTGGCCTGTATCGATTCTCCTGACGTGGGCGAACCATCGAAGGCGCCTCTCGCTTAGGATGGTGGACATGCTATTCATGCTGACCCGTTCCACCCCTTTTCCTGTTAGTGAATCATTGACCGACGGACTTATAAGCTAAGCCACTCGTGAAGTCCAAGAGCTTTCATATTATTATTAGGGTGTAAATTGTTGATATTGATAAAAACTTCAAATTAAAAGATCTGGGCATTGGGGACGAAAAGTAGTACGCAGAATGCATCGACCTGTAAAATATTCCAGACACGTATCACGTGACCGTTTACAACCAATCAAATGTAGAAAACTCACCAAATTCATAAAAGTTACAAAAGTCATTTATTGTTGATGACAACAAGTATGGGTACCTTTCTCCGTGACCAGTTTTCTTATGTTTTTGATTTTTATCTTCTTACACAATCTTTAAATTCTAAGACCTAAAGTCACACATATCAGGTGTATTGCTATTTGTATCGAGAGTTGTTTTTAATCCCTTCAATAGACGTGTGCTCTCGAATCACCTTTTGCAAAAGTTTTATGTGGCTTCATATTTGCATGTGAAGTTAAAAATGCGCATTGTCTTAGAAATGCACACACTCACACAGAAAGGCACATTCGCAGACACACAAACACACACACATATATATATATATATATATATATATATATATATATATATATATATATATATATATATATATATATATATATATATATATACACACACACACATATAGTATATGGATTGGATTGGTTATGTGTTAAATGACTAATTAGTCAATGTCCCTTTTATAGATAATTTTTTTTTTTTTTACAAACTTTGTACTATTCAGAGGTATTCATTAGTATTATTCTGTATTTTGTTGTAACTTGGATAGAAACTATATATTTATTTCTTATCTCAAGGAATACTGCTTGAACTTTATGCTTTTGTTGTCGCTTTTGTTGTCAACCCCGACAACAATATGTACACAAAAGGACACATAAATACACACACATGTCGTATTTAGTGGACTGCTGTCTCTGCGGTATACAAGCTTAATAACGGGAAGGTCTTTCTTATCATGAAAACTTATTCAAACATTTATTTAATCAGTTGTATGGTATTCTCTACCTCTATCGTATATATCGGTCAATATTTTTTTGTATATGATGTGACTGTTGTATACGGTTTGTCGGGTTTTTTTCTGGTCAAATATCGGGCAAGTTTAATGATGCACCATGTCTGTGGTATATGGATTGTAGGGTATGTTGATAACTGGAATAATATATACGCTTCCTCTACAATTTGATTAGATCAAAGAGTATATAAAGGTTATACACTTCTGTGCTGTTCTGAAACTTGCTGACACGCATGTTTCTAATATATTTAAGAAACAGTTTTCTTGCGGTATCACGAGTGAAAATGACAGATAATTTACCGGTTAGTTTCTGCAGTGTTTAAAAAAATGCTGTCAAGCACAAAGCAAACAAACAAAAAAAAGACATTTATTGAATCCGTGGACCCATTCTTCGGTACCTTTTTCTAAAGAAAATTATTTTATATTAAGTATGTATTTTGTTTTCGTATTGAAATGCAAAATGAAAAGAACTTTTGAGACCACTCAAAACTACTATGGATGACATTGTGTTACATGATCCAGTGATCATATGTCCTCGTTACAAAATGAAATTAAGATTAAAGGTTAATAGATACTCGAATTTAAGTGAGGGTATACGAACTTATAATGGCATTGTTACAGATATGTACCTTCTCCTTCGCTTCCGTCCATACCGCTCTGGTGGCCTCGTGGTTAGAACGTCCGTCTCGGATGCTGGATGTCGTGGGTTCGATCCTAGGCCGTATCATACTAAACACTGATAAAAATGGTACTAACAGCTACCTCGCTAGGCGCTCATCATTAAGAGGTTAATGTTAGGACTGGTCGGCCTGGTTACAGGATAATACGACTGGGCGGGGCGTCATCTTACATGTCTGCGACATGATGCCCCAGTGCTTAAATTCATAAATTGTCACACTACCGACACCATAGCGATGTGACTTTAAAGGTGTTAAAGATACGTTAAAATTCCAAATCACACACACACACAAACACACACACACACACACACACACACACACACACACAAACACACACCGAATAATACAGTACACGACCCAAAAAGTTGTATCCGATTGACAACCCGAGTCGTATACTCACAATGAACAGGCAACTAAAACAAAACCAAATTACAGACTGGATGGAGTCGATTTTTGTTACACAAATTATTGTCTTATTCTTAATTGAAGCACTTTGTTCTTTTCCGAGTTTACATTTAGCTATACCGCGTAAAACCAATTTAACAGAGAACACTATTAAAAGAAATATTTGATATTTGACCACACAAAAGTAACCGTTCAAAGCCAAAAGGAGTAAAAAATCAAATAACCATTCGAACTTTCATGACGTTACGATTGTATAATTTGCATAAGTTCTATTAAATTATGTGGAATGAATGGTATAAATTAGATGGCAAATAAGGACTGATTGTGCTGAAAGTAATGTCATTGAAGCTAATAAAATAATATCCAAGTTCAAAGCAATTGTTGTTTAATGATTGTCATATACTATAAGTATATGATAGAGAACATTGGATTGGATCTGACAGGTACAACGTTGTCGGGTCGTCGACCGAATAATATAGTACACGACCGGACAAGTGTTATCCTATTGAAGGGGCCCGAGTGGCCTAGTGGTTTAAAGCTCTGTCCGTTACAGATCACTGCCATCTCACCTCTGTCTGCGTGGGTTCGAGTCTAGGATTCGGCGAATGTGGATATGTGAGAAAGCTTGCCAGTAGCTTCTCGTGGGTTGGTGGTTCTTTCCGGTGATTTCCCGGTTTCTTCCTCCACCATTAATACTGGCCGCTATGAATAGCCTATCGTGTGCTGAAAAATGGCGTTAAGCCCAACAACAACAACTTTATCCAATTGAGAACCTAAGTCATACACTCACAATGACCAGGCAACTTAAACAAAACCAAATTACAGACTGGATTGAGTCTAGTTGTGTTGTACACATTATTGATTATCTTATTCCTAATTGAAACTCTTCGTTCAATTCCGATTTGACGTTTTGCCATACCTTATAAAATTTATTCAACAAAGAACACTGTTAGAAATGAATCTTTGATATTTGACCACACCAAAATAACTGTTCACAGCCATAAAGGAGTAAAAAAGCAAATAACTATACGAACTCTCAGGATGTTATGATTGCATAATTTACACCAATTTGATTAAATTATGTGGAATGATGATATAAATTAGATGCCAAATAAGGACTTGTAGAACCAAATCACTAAACTTATTTATACTAATTACACATTACAAATGATATCACATGACCTCTACATAAGGACTTGGAAGATAACTATGGAGCACGGTTCGAGTTGGGGATCGCTTACCGAAGTGGCGATCAGTAGAAAAGCTTCTAATTGAACATTTTTAAATGAAAATGTCAGAAAATGAAACAAATAATAATTAAAGTATGGAACATTATTTCCATATATTTATCCAATAATATGATCTGGCCTTTACAGTACAATACATTGCTGACCATGTATTAGAACATGCATATGTGCTCAATATAATAAGAGACTAATTTGCTGGCAAAGATGTTTGCTTTAGGAGTTTTGCCAGGTGTAATGGCTGAAAATTTATGAATTTCTCGTTTTTACCAAGACTTTGTGTTTCAAATCTAAGTCTGGATTTGGAGCAACCGCTGTAATATTGCATCATTTATTACTTAGCTATACAACTTTTATTACTAGGCTATGCTTATTTATTTCATATTTTTGATTAACTGATTGTTTGGCATCTATCATCTGGGTCAGTGTCTATCTTGACAAACTGAAGAACTAAAACATAATTTAGCATGTTTATTTTTTTAATGATTATCAAATTTACATACACTCGTAAATTAGTTGACGTAGCCGACAGAGCAACCACGCAACAGCAAGTTAACATAGTCACTGGAGAGTACTTTCAAAAATGTTAATTTTAATTTTTTGCACAAATGTTTAAGTAGCAATCCAAACATCATTAATTTGGAAGCTGTATGTTCACTTGGTAGTGGTATTTTCTTTTTGCTTTTTTTGTACTATTGATTAGTCTTGCAAAATAAGACATGATGGGGGTGAACAGGCATTCACTTGTGCTCGTATCATAAATGAGGCTCGCTTAATCTAAGACAATGGAAGATGATTGAAAAACTGGGAGATACAAACAGTTTTAGAGATGAACGAAATGCAAAAGAAAAGAACCTAAAGGATGCAAAATTAAATTCAGATTCAAATAACCGAATTATTTCGACATGATTTAGGCTCTGATGTATTACGTAATGTTATTGTAGAAATACATATCGCAACTGTTAATACGAGAATCAGGAGAATAAGATTAAATAAAATGCAAAATTAACTTAGTTCAACTTAAAACAAAAACATTATAAAATGGTTAGGTGTTTGTCGCGCAAAAGGAATACATTTACTGATTCTTTCATTTATAGCATCAGCTTATAATTGCAAGTGTAACTGAAATAACAAAATAAATTTAAACAAAATAGAAAAGAGAGGAATTGTTTATTCAAATACTTGTTTCAGCTTTCACGTGGCTTTTAGCATTCGGGACATATAAGATATTAGAAGCTTTTATTTATCTTTCTGTTTTTTATTTATTTGATTTTCATAATCTCTTTTAAATGTTGTAACTGAGTATGACATTTATTATTATTATTATTATTATTATTATTATTATTATTATTATTATTATTGGAAATATTAATGTTGTTATTATTATCATGATTATTATTATTATCATTATTTGTATTATAATTAATATAATAATAATAATAATAATAATAATAATAATAATAATAATAATAATAATAATAATAATAATAATAATAATAATAATAATTATTATTATTATTATTATTATTATTATTATTATTATTATTATTATTATTATTATTATTATTATTATTATTATTATTATTTACTTCTTACTGACAACTGGAAAGAAAACGCAAGATGGTATTACGATTTTTTACGTATATCAAATCCTTCTTTTTTATAGTTTATCCAGACTTTTGGTGTATGAACAGGAGGAAATGCTGACAAATGCTATTAGTTTGCTTTGTTTAATTCGTTTTGTTGTTGTACCCATAGGATGAACTCACGTTATCACTCTATACGGGTATTTGTACGTTGTAATCATTTTTTACTTCACACTCTCTACAGTTCATTGGTAGCAATATATAGACAACTCTGAATAGTCTATATCCATATCCTGGTTCACGTTTATTGACATCATTTATGAATAAAATGCCTTCGATTTGATACAAAACGAAGCAAATATAAGACCGATCTGCATGGAGAAAATTAAAATATATGAAGTTGCAGTCATCAACAAAAGAAGCCCACATTCCGAATCAGCAACATAAACATTAGGAAAATGCTCATATTGGTTGGCGTTTTACTTATTATAATGACCAGCGTCGATGCTACCGGATTGTGCTTGAATGAAACATTAGATACAAAAACTTTGGCCAAGCGCTATTTGACGATATTGCGGTCGGAAGTAAATATATGGTACCAGATGCAAGCTCGATATGGATATGTGTTAACATTATACGTTAAATGAATGCATTGTAGATATATCTCTTATTATATATTTATTTTATGGATCGTGTAGAAAAGGGTCGAACATATCGCTGCCTTCACCCTGTATATAACATTTGAAGGCATTTGTCTGATTTCTTTCCGGAAAAGTAATATGACTGTTATCCCTTTCTGCACCAAACTGGCGTTAGTTGCCAATATAATATGGCTGGTATATTAAACGTTATGGAAGTTCACTTCATTAACTCTATATATAACATGTTCATGACTATTGCGTTTTAATTACAGTGTCACTATTGCGTCGGAGTTATGTACGAAAAACATCATGCTCCAGCAATTAGATGTCGTATTGAGCACTATTACTGCTTTTGAGGACGCATTAGACGGTAATTGTATGTTTAGTATTTTGTTGGCTCCACCTCTGCACCATAATTGCGACAACTGCATTACTGCAGTATATACTACTATAACTAATGTTATTTGCGCTTGTACTTATGATATATCCACAAATGCCAATGTTACCGCCATAATAACAGTACCACTGATGCGATTATTTTTATTTTAATTATTATTATTATTATTATTATTATTATTATTATTATTATTATTATTATTATTATTATTATTATTATTATTATTATTAGTAGTAGTAGTAGTAGTAGTACTAGTAGTAGTAGTAGTAGTAGTAGTGGTAGTAATATGAGTAGTAGTAATAGTAGTAGTAATAGTAGTGTTAGTGGTAGTAGTAGTGTTAGTAGTAGTAGTAGTAGTAGTAGTAGTAGTAGTAGTAGATTTAATAGCAGAAATTTAAAATACTAGTAGTGTTATTGCTATCGTTGTTTCTGTTTTGCACAATTACGAACATCACAGTATACAATATCCAGATAGAAAATTAGACACAATAAACAGAACCATTTACACATCGTTATATATAGTAAGCACATCTTTAAACTACCCCGTCCAACATCATCCTGGAAAACAATACTTTCAAAAATGCACAAGTGATGATGTTACATCCATCATGGATAAAAAGCTGAAAATTAGAGAAATATTGTAAGCACCTTTTTCACAATATGAAACAAATGTCTGCACAAATTACAATATATATTGCTGTCAAATCATTGACCATTGGAATAAATGTATTTCGAAACCGTCTGACGGTCTTAAAACTTGTTGGTCAATTTTAATTGTACTTCATTATTAAACAGATGTCAGGCGATGCAATATACGGCACATGGTTGAACGAAGAAATCTGGTAACTATATAGCATCATGAACTTCTGTATAAACCTGATCTTAAAAGATTGGTTGTAAATAATGGAACAAAGATAATTTTGTTAAACCAGATCGAGTTTGACTATACTGCTTATGTTGAAGACTCAAATATTTTCTTACTTGTTTTAAACATTTCAAACCGTTAATAAGACCGTGTTTTCCAGACAAAACTAATGTTAACATATTTACATAATATATATAGAGTATTTGGTAAAGCTATTTTTTGTTTTAGACTGCTTCATAGAAAGCTACGAATACACTGGAACAAGAAATTGCACAGAACATGGGATTGTCTGTATGAACTGGAGCAGCAAGGTAATATATACTCTCATTTTCATTATTATAAATTAATTTGTTTCTTTCTGATAAGACTTCATAAACTGATGCCAAAAAGCAATTATTGTTTCAACAGGTTTTCCTAAATACTATTCAATGTTACTCATAGAGTTCAATCCTTCATACTAGCCTAAAAAAAATTATAGAAAAGTAATTTATGGAGAACAAAGTTTTGATTGTTATAGAGATCATCGTATGTAGGAAAAACACTAGTTCAGCAATTGTGGTGGGACAACATCCTTGGTATTTGCATCTTTTGTTTGAAAATAAAACAACATGCGTAAAAAAAGTTTATTCGTGTATTTCGGCGTGACCTAAATGCAAATAATACCCTTATGGCAGTCTGTTATGGGAGTAATTATATTACAAACGGTATCTATTTTAATAATACATCTAAATGTTGATTTCTTTTTCTTCAGAGTCCACACGACCATATCAAAAATGATTTCATCGACGGTTCTATAGAGAAGGTAAGTACTATTACCGATCAATCCAAAATCCTACTACATTTCACGATTTTGTCTTTTTTCCATCTATATCTGTAAATCAACAAATACCTTTTCCAATAGGAATTAAGATTCATTAATATTGTCCATCGGTCCACTGCCTTTACTCTCTATTCATAATGCAGACGGTCATGGTAAAGATTGAAATGCAAAATTTGTGTATGTTATGATCTTGTGTTTAATACCCTGTGTCTTGAATCAAACATAAAGACAGAATAATATCAAATGGAATCCCTGTGTCTAAAGGTTTGTAACAGAGCTTAAGCATCTACAAAGGACATTCAGCAATGCAATCTTATGAGTAGGTCCATACACGATTGCATAAAGGAAATCAATTCTCATGACTGTAGCTCACAAGTGGGATCTTGATATATATATATATATATATATATATATATATATATATATATATATATATATATATATATATATATATATATATATATATATATATATATATATATATATATATAATAGCTGTTATTGCTGACATCACGAAATGTATTGAGATGGAAGCTTTTTTATTATCGTCCTTTTGGGGGAAGTGTCAAAATAAATGATATAGTTTATTTCATTGTAGAAACGGTAGCCCTGAATCGAAAGCTTCCAGTGTAAACGTTATTGATTCAACATGGCTGTCATATAGGCAGACTGAAATAAATGTTATAGTTGCTAACAAGCTTTAGACTAAAAGTTCCATATGACATTATTTCTGATCATTTTTATCTCACCACCAGGAATCTACCTATTTAATTTATCACAATATTCCTTACATTTTGACAGGCTGAAAACTACTGCCGTGATCCAGATGGAACTGGCCAACCGTGGTGTTATACTGTGGATCCCAATATCAGATATCAAAATTGTACCGTGCCAAGATGTAACACATCCAATTAGAAGCTACAATATCATGGTCACTTATGTAAACCGAAAAACAATTTGCAATGTTGTAAATTTATGATGAAACTAAGAAACAATTTTCTCACCGAGGAGAGAAAGTTATAGACTCTGATGTATGAATATCATAAAAAACCAAGGAAAAAACCAAACTTTACTATATTATCCTTTTTGTTTTTACAAATATGAACTAATAAGTCTGTTTGAAAATACTTTATAAGACATTCATAAAGATAATTACGTTTAAAAACTTCAGCGAAGAACGACGCTGTTCAAATGTTTATGGTTTTTATATGATGCGTTTGATGTCATGTCATACCTCGAAAAATGCTCCATGATCGACTGATGTCTTGTCATACCTCCCTGAATTTTGCATGATCGTTTGATGTCTTGTCGTATCCCGATGAATGCACTATGATTGTTTTAGGTCTTGTCGTACATCGATGAATGTTCCATGATCGTTTGATGCATTGTCGTACCTCGATGAATGCTCAATGATTGCTTGATGTTTTGTCATACTGGATACACCGCCTTAGAACATTAAAACCAAGCAGTCTAAACCAAAAAGACTAGAAAAAGAAAGATATGCACTAGCAGAATTTAACTTTTTCTAAATCTTAGTATCCTTCAATTTTTACTATAAGAATAACCGGTATAGAATCAAATATCCGGGATATAATCTGTGTTACATAAAAGTACAAAAAATTAGAAAGAGATGTTGCTTGGGTTGTAGACTTTTATGGAAATTTACACAGTTTTCAGTATATATATAGTAAACCGAAAAACAATTTGCAATGTTGTAAATTTATGATGAAACTAAGAAACAATTTTCTCACCGAGGAGAGAAAGTTATAGACTCTGATGTATGAATATCATAAAAAACCAAGAAAACAACCAACCTTTACTATATTATCCTTTTTTTTACAAATATGAACTAATAAGTCTGTTTGAAAATACTTTAAAAGACATTCATGAAGAGAATTACGTTTAAAAACTTCAGCGAAGAACGACGCTGTTCAAATTTTTATGGTTTTTATATGATGCGTTTGATGTCTTGTCATACCTCGAAGAATGCTCCTTGATCGACTGATGTCTTGTCGTACCCCCTGAATTTTGCATGATCGTTTAATGTCTTGTCGTATCCCGATGAATGCTCTATGATTGTTTTAAGTCTTGTCGTACATCGATGAATGTTCCATGATCGTTTGATGCATTGTCGTACCTCGATGAATGCTCAATGATTGCTTGATGTTTTGTCATACTGGATACACCTCAAATATCCGGGATATAATCTGTGTTACATAAAAGTACAAAAAATTAGAAAGAGATGTTGCTTGGGTTGTAGACTTTTATGGAAATTTACACAGTTTTCAGTATATATATATATATATATATATATATATATATATATATATATATATATATATATATATATATATATATATATATGTTAAACAGGTGTTTCGAGTGCTGTCAGCCGGAGAAGTACATAATCATTAATATATGATTACTGGTATATACATATATTGACTTAGGGACAAAAACTCTGTAAGTTAAATAACAAAAATAGTGTATCTGTCGATTCTGTGGAGAATAAATATGACATGTAACAGCAGAAATAAAATAAAATGGAACAGAAAGGAACTTTTAAGCCAAATTAATGGTTTTCCTTATGTTTTGATAACGATAGTTAGAATAATTGAATGTCTTGCTGTTATGCATTCTTAAATTGTATTGTTTTAATTGTTTCAGTTACATTATAAGCTAGGGATAATACATATTTGAATTTTGAATTTATGTATATTGCCCAAAATATAGTTCATGTTCTAATTGTCCTGAACAACTTCATTGCTTGTCTGTAAACAGTTAATACATAGCTAAATATATCGTCTATGCCTATGGATAATTATTAAAACTAGTATGTTTGCCTATGTCAAGGACTCTGTATTAGCTACATTTTGTATTTATAGTTTTGTGAAGGACTTTCTAAATTATTGCACATACGTTATCTACGTTCATGAGTAACTATCTGGAAGGTTGTTTTCCATTAATAAGTACTATCTTTTTATAAAAGTGTTAATTGTTTCCTGAGGTCGAAAAGATAATTATATTATCTAGTCTTTTTTTGCAAAAAGTATTCATGCATGCTTTATGATCTGAGCAGAATCAAGGGTATTGTTGTTTTATCCAGCTGGACTCATTTTAAATGGGATATATTTATTCAAAATATGTATTGTTTATAAATAAAAAATGCTCAACACAATAACATTCTTGTAATTAGTGTATTTAATTTATAGCGAAATTGTAACTAAACTTATGTGATTGGATATTATTATCCTGATTCTTCTAAAGAAGGTTAGCGCATCACAAATACACTAGCCAGCACAGACACATATAATCCCACCATATTTTATTCAGTACTTTCAACATTAGGGTTTGCTTCTGTAATTCTATGATTATTTTGGGTTTTAATTGGTATAACAATAGGTCCAGGTTTTTAATTTTCACTTTGTATTCTAAGGTAGTATATTATTTGTTGATGTTTGCACAGTTTGTTCCTTCCTACGCATTTCTCTTGTATTACTTTATGATCATATAGTCGTATTACTACCGTTAGGGTTATGACACAATGTATTCCCATCGAATCGTAATTGTTGTATTCGCAGTAACATTCATCTTTGTAAAGTTCTTTGCCAACATCTTTGACCTTAAAACATTTATGAATATTGTCAACATATTAATTTGTTATTAATCTCTTTGTTAGTCCCTGATATTTTATGTTCTCGCAGTTGCAAACATTTTGCTGAAAAAATGTCTAATCCATTGAACTAAGTACACTCTAGATGATCACGAATGGGTTAAGACCACATAATACATTGATTAAAGACCTACAAATTTACAACAGCGATATGTCCATCAAAAAATATTTCTGATTCATAGCATCCCGAACAAGGTTCACAGCTTTTCTCAGAGACGATCCTCAGGTGAGAGGCATATTCTTTATATGAATACACCCAACACATGTCTATTCAAAATTACGTCTGAAATATTATCTCTTGTTCATCATGAAAATGAAGGTGTCACTGCAGTCCGCAGAATACGTATCAAACGTAACAACAATCTGCAGGACACCAACACCATTATACACACCTTCAATAAACTAACAGTTCCCAGAGTGGTCAAAGTTGGTTTTCTGCAAGTGAAGGTTGACGTATATATCCCCATCCCACTTCAATGCTATAAGTGTCAAAATATGGACACCATGAAACCCGCTGTTTAAGAAACCAAATATGTGGCCGATGCGGGGATAACTCTCTCCAGGAAGCTGGGTGCAAGCAACTCTGCATTGTATTAACTGTGGAAAAGAACACCACGCCAATTCCAAGGATTGTGATACCTGAAAAGAAGAGAAGGGAATTCAGAGGATTAAATATACATCTAACATTACCTATATAGAGGCCGGAAAGCTAGTACAGGCAAAAATATCTCCTCCTGGCCCATCATTCTCCACTATAGTTAAGAACAATTATAAGGAATCGAAGGACGCTCAAACGCAGACAGATGCACCCAAGTCAACATTAAGAACTAATACCCCGCCCATTATCAAGCACAGAAATCGAAGTGATCTACCCAAACGATGTTTAATAACACTCAGCAACCTAACTCCACAAAGAAAAACAGATCCCAGGGAAATAGACAACATAAGGGGTCAGATGACCCCATGAAACATTAAAACAAATTTGGGGACATTGAGAGCATGGATGCAGAAGATACCTCTCCGTGTTCTGGAATTATCTCTAGGTCTAACAAAACAATCACACACGTACTTCCTCCAGATATATAACCCTACATATTTTCCCAGCGAAATGTCTAACCTAAATCCAAATTCTCCATTCGAAACCTATAATGAAGAACACATTTATACAATGGAAATGTTGAGAACTTAAAGCTAATTATAATGATATTCTTTTTCTTTTAAATGAATATGATCCTGCTTTATTATGAATTTAGGAAACCTTTTCAAAAGATACGGACGACATCACATTCAAAAACTACTCCCTGTTTAACACCTCGCTACAAAGCATTGACAGGTCTCTGGAGGGATTTATATTGCTGTGAGCTATAGTGCCACACATATAATCATCCATTTAAATATAAATTTGCAAGCCATTGCTGTAAGTGTCGATCTACATCGAATGATTACATTTTGTTCTATCTACATACCACCAAACACCAACTTATCACCAAATGAATTAGACAGGCTTGTTCAACAACTTCCCTCACAATTTGATTTACTTGGTGATTCTAATTCTACTAATATTTTATGGGATCAAATTACATAAGCGACAGGGGCAAAGAGGTTGAAGATTTATTTACTAAACATGTCTTGTGTCTATTTAATAACATGTCTCTCTCTTACATCCAGGAACGGGTACTTACACATGTATTGACTTAACAATTTGTTCTCCTTCACTGCGTGTGGATTATAATTGGAAGATCGCTGATGACCTTTATAGAAGTGATCACTTTTGAATCTATCTTAAGAACACCAACGTTATAATTGATGACACGATACCACAGTGGAATTTAACGAAGGCTGACAGGGTCAAATTTGAAAGACTGCACATTCAGACATAACAGGAATACCGAACTTAACGATGCTGATCCGATTCGACAATTTACATCTTAATTGAGATTGCAGAAGAATCCATTCCTTAGTCCTAACCAAATTGTCAAAGATCCCCAAAACCAGGGTTCACTAAAGAATGTAAAGAAGCCATTAAGCAACGCCGAGAAGAACTGACAAGCTTAATGATCGTCCAACGCCCGAAAATTTAACTCAATACCCTATTACTCGGGCTAAAACACGCCGCTCAATGAAAGAAAGTAAACAAACATCATGGAACAATTATGTTTCAACTTTAAACTCTCATTCCTCAATATAAAAAGTTTGAGAAACGATCCGCAAAATAAATGTAAAATGAAAATACAATTGCCTTCAAGATCTGAAGCTAAATAACATCAATTATAAAACCAAGCATGTAATAGCTAATGTACTTGTTTGTCCAAAAACTCCTCATCGTCTAATTATTTGGAAGCTTTCCGAAGACTTAAAACTCTAAAAGCAAATGCAAGGTTGAAAAATCACATCAACTAACTCAGAGAGATATAACCAACCGTTTTCATTGTCGGAACTTATGGAATTATTGAATAAGGCATATGATACATCCACTGGACCTAACGATATACATTGCCAGTTTTTAAAACACCTTCCATATTCAGCTTGACATTTCTTCTGGAAAATCTTCAAGGATTTATGGATTACTGGTAATGTTCCAAATATATTGAAAGCATAACCTGCTGGCGACAATTCTAGAAAATGTACTAACAATTTGGAGCCATGATAAGGACAAACGTATGACAAACTGGGTTCAAAAGAAAACTTAAACTTCATTTTATGAAAAAGCAGATATGTATGTCAATGAAACTGATTATGCAAGAGAAATATTAGGCATACTAAATTCAGTGAAAAAAATACACAACTTGTGCTAGATAATTAATTTTCAAGCGCAGGATATAGTTGGTAAATGCGACAAAGAATTAATCTACCTGTCAGGCTATCTAATCTGGGGAAATATTCATGTTAAATAAGTAATGCGAATAATTTTGCAACATTTGGATTTAAAGATAAGTTGTTCTTGTCAGTTTTTTGTGAATATCGATAAAAAGTTTGTTATTATTAGGAAGACAAAGATTTAAAAGACATGATCATTGATCTTTCTCTTTCTTAGAAACAGCTTTATATCATCTCATTTATTCCCTGATTCGACATTTTAAAACTTGCCGCTGTTATATAAGCTGCGTACTATTCTGATGATAATGGTTATATTTATTTATTCTTGATCATTAAATGTATTTTAAAGATTTGAGAACTTAAAAAAACACATCGTTTAAAATAGTTTTAAATTGCCAATTACAAGCACATGCTTTAAAAGAAAAGACACACGAATTCGGTAATATTCATGTAATAATGTTATTACGAGAAAAGTAACCGTTAAGATGGTATTCACAGTCTTTACGGTAATTGGTGAAAGTTCAAAAAACACTATAATCAAAGACATACTAGATCACGACAATTACTACAATATACAACATAATTGTGTCTCTCAACAAGAACGTTTTTCCAGGAAAAATAAATAGATACATTAACAATGTCGCTAGTTAAATAATTTTATGACTCATTGAAGATAAAGCTGAAATTTCTCGTATTATGAGACCATAGCAATTTCTTTATTTTTAATATTTTATCTAGGATCCATTTTCATGAGTTGGAGATATTTATATATGACATTTAGTTTCTGTTCTTTCTAATAATTATTTCGCACATTTCGGCTTTTATAAATGTAAAATAATTAACTTTGACGTCGGGATGCATTGCGGTTATTTTACTTGTTTTGAGTGATTATTCTTGGTGTTGTCTCAGCATATTCGCCCCGTCATTTTTAATCTAAATGTGCTTCACACACCACTCTTTAATTAAGATTAATTTGGCGTAGCCATTAAACTAGACAATTTCCTCTTCGCATACAACGTATTTACTAGCACATATTGCGAGACGATTGGACGAAACTCTCTTCTTATCCCAGCTATTCAATTCCAGAATATATCTGTGATCATTTCATGTATTTACTTACCTTCAAATACCACATATTCTAAGAATGAAACTCTCGATATGACGAACTTATTTTTTAACCATAATCTTCCCTCCGATATTACATCCAACTTCAATTAGACGTCGCTTAGGATGCCGTCCAAGGGACAAAACTATATTCTCTTTTAAAGTCACCTCTTAAGTTGTATCCCTTGAGCTATTGTACTCTTATAGCTACAATAAATCTAAGTGATGACGTAGATATTTGGCCCATGATTGTGAATAATACGAGTAGAGATAATCTGCTCAAAAGCACAGCCCTTTTCCGCAGACAATAATATATAATAAACTAAATAGGAGTCAAGACACACGGATACTGAAAGTTGGCGATATTTTACACTGCACATCAATATCTGCAAACAACAATAAAAATCAACATTGCAAGAAGAAGAACAAAATGTCAGACCTGATGTTAAAATTGACATCTGTGCCACTGTGAATCCATAAAACTAGGTGATCGCTTGAATATGAAGTTTACTGACGTATACTAAATTTAAATAATGTTTTTGAGTAAATATGTGTGGCATGCAAATAAAGTTTTGACTCTGTTATGAGTTTAATCCATTTTATTAGGTGTCTTCAACAAATATAATTTCAGTAGTTGTTGGGGATATTTTATCAAAACGCAAAAGAGTAATGAAGCACAGTTACCTTAATATAATTTCAAACTACGTGAAAGTCAAGAATATGGTAAAAGATATTGGCCGTGTTTGACAAAAATGTGTTAGAAATACCTAGACATAGAAAAATCAATTTATTCGTAATGTTGAATGTCCTCAAGACATTTCTAAATAATCATACTTAAAAATATGGGACTTAAATATTTTGAAAAAAGTGACCCCCAACAATATTAAATATGTTGGAATGTGCAGGTCGCTTAATGCTTCCTGAGATATTATTTCTAACGATATTATAATACCAGATTCATGTTTGAATGCTTCACACTGAAATTATGCATCAAACAGCCCATTTTAAAAGTAACATTTTACTCTTAACTCCTGCGTTACTAAAAAAATATAATATTTCAGGCAAATATGTCGTAGAGGCAGGAGACTGTTAATAAGCCCCAAAATGATTCAACGTTTCCTGGAAGAGAGGGTCCTTTTCCTGAGACCTGAATGTATCACAATATGCAGAAAATATGTAAATATATCTTCAAATAACATACCCTAAGAAAAAATAAAATTAGGCCAGGATACAATAATAAAATTTGGTTTGGTATGTTGGAATGCCTCACTGAAGTGTATGTCCTCATACATGATAAGAATTAGTTCATTTGCTTAGTTCTGCACATTCAAATAATGAAGAAACTTTGAATACATATTTTTTATAAACAAGAACATCCACGGTTGACTCGTTAACATTGATAACCAATTAGTTAAGACCACCTTTATAAAATTATCTTTCCATGAGTCTTAGCTTTAAGCAATATTTGTTTAATAAATTGTCACTTGTTAGCCATCTTTTGTATATAAACGTTTCATTGTATACCAGAAAATAACTGCTAATGATGCAAATAGAGAGATTACGCAAAAAGGTAACTTTGATTCAGAGGAATTATTTTCTCGCGTCAGCAAGATATTTCTTAAAGTTATAAATTAGTTATATGCTGGGTATAATTATTAACCATATAGTAATGAGTATGGTATATAAGTTTAGATAATTTGATGAAAAAGAATTAATTTTTAAAAATGGGTACTAATTAGTAGCGGCGAAGTACATATTTTACTGCTAGGAAACAAAGGTGTTTCTCTCCATTCTCTTCATTCAGCATTTAGTTGTCTCCTTTTTTGCCCGTAATATATTTAGATTTCGAATTTCTGTGGTATAAATATCATGCAACATTTTACTTAGCTGAACAAGATATTCGGGAAGTGTACATTATTGTGGGGAAAACTATTATATTGAAACTCTATATTCTGTTGAATTTGAAACCGAAAAATGTTTAATTACCTATCTGTGCAGAATAGCATAATTGAGTAAAAACATTAATCTCCAAATGCGACCATCAAGAAAAGAAACAGAAATAACCCTCCTTCTTCATTCCCTCAACCCCAAAACAACATGATACAATTTAGAAAAGAAAAGAAAAACGACGCAAAAAAATTCGGTTTAAACGTTGCACAAAATGTTAACATAGTTGTAATATTTTATTCTCTTTCACACACACACAAACACATTCACACACAGAGAGACACACATACATGCTACATCTAAAAAGAAAAACCAAATATATTCCAGCACATTAAGCTACTTTTAAAAACCGTTTTAAAATCGTTCAATATTATATTTCGTTTTGAAAGGTATCATTCTGTTTGACTGATAATTGGTCATTTCATCCAGTCTGTGCAGATGACTCCAAATGATGATATTTTATTGAAGAAGCTACTTGCACTATATGCTTTTTGAGAGCTCTGCATCTACGAAAAACGGATACATTAGTTAGACATTTTGGAAATATCTAAAAATAACCCATCACGAATATGCTTCTAATTTGCAGGAAAAATAACCCCAGAAGATCATAAGAATGCAAGCGTTATATGATGCAATACAATATAAAACCATATCTCTAAGTAACGTCACAATACAAAATTTAAAAAAAATACATTTCTGACTAGGTTTAAAAAATATATAGCAAACCGTTTGAAACGTTATATAAATAGTGCAGTGTTTGAATCTATTACCATAGGTTTCTATTTTATCGAATATTCCTTTATTTTAAGTTTCAATTAAAACATTGTTTGATTACTTCCATTCATAATACGGGTATAATTGTCCTTTATTTATATTTTCAAAAAGCATTAGTTAAAGCTATATGACCATAAAGCAAGAAATATTATTTTCCCTAATATAGGATATAAGTATACTACTAAAAGTAATATCAGGATCATACTGATAGAGCATTAAGTTGTAGGTGGTTATGTTATGAAAAGAGTCAATTTCTAATTTAATATGGATCAAATGAGGTGAAAATCTAGTGTGGAAAATTTGAATTTAGGTGATCTAATTTTCTTGATCAAGACAAATAAAAATGTATTAATATTAAAGAAAATGTTTACATAGTTTTGTTTCATTCAAGATACCACTCATCCGCTCAAAAAACGTAGACATTCCTGGCTTGCATTGCATTTCAGCCAACTGAAATGTAGGTCAGCGGAACTTAAACATAAGTCCTTTTGCTTATGTCAGTAGTTTTACATATTAGAAACGAAGCAACAGATTAAGTAACATCTGAATAAAATATTAAGAATTTAATTTCTAGAATAAAGACGTTATGAGCTGCAAAGTGTGCGTGAGCTATTCCTGAAAATGGACTTCTCGTTTCAATCGAACGCAAACCAAGAAGCAATTAGTTAGGCTGCAAGGCCTAAACCACCATAATGTCAGATTATAGCCAATCTCTAACACTGAATGAATACCATTCACCTGTTTGGACTCAGATCACAACTTATGTTCCTTTATTTCCTATGCATTTGATTTTTAGTACTGAACATTGAACTGTATACAAATAGTAATGAATCGTGTCTTAATCTAAAATACATCTGAAGACAACATCAAGATGAATTTCGTGTCAATGGTAATCCAATCTTTCTTTGACGGGCTGGATTGTAAGCATAAGCAATGTGCCACTGATCAGACATTTCTCTTCCAGATCAATAACAACGCCTTATTGTTCACTGATTACTGTCACCAAAGTATAGAGAGACAATCACACCATCAAGTCCTATTGTCAAGATCAATCAGTTAATTCATGCCCAAATGACTAACTCGAATAAGTTTCGCTTTCAACACATTCTGCATTGAACTTTTCAATGGCCTACGGAAAGTGCAATCTCAATGACGCTGTATCAGTTGCTGTTGGCTCCTTATTCGATTGTGTGCTTATCCTTCTTTAATTTTATATGTTTGATACACATATATGTCAGTCTTTTTAACTTACGCGATTAACGTTCTATTACACAAATTTGGTATGATGAGAACGGCAAATAAACTACCACAATTATCACTTCTATTGATAAAGAAAAACTGTTTCCTCTGCTAGTGTGTAATCTTCACCTTGCTACTCGTCTTCTTAATCAGTTATTTTGGTTACAACCTTCGAATGACCTCCTGGACTTCCCATAATTATTTATACTGGTACATTTTTCCAAATTACTTATACCTCACGTGTTCTCGTGTTGATTGGGGTCAATAGAATGACAAAATTAAATGGTCTCACGTGTTCTCGTGTTGATTGGGGTCAATAGAATGACAAAATTAAATGGTCTAATGTCCGGGTTCACATATATCGTTGTCATGTATTCTTTAATCAATGTGTTAAACCATGTACCAAAAGCGGTATATATATGAAAGAATGCTCCGAGTGAATAAAACTAAGATGCATTAGACTGCATTCATTAGCAAAGGAAGACCAGTTTCTTAAGCAATATAATTAGGATGAAAATATTCTTGTTCTTTTGCACTGTTGTTAGTACAGTGACTTACGTCTTTTCGATTGACGCTACATGTAAAAAAGCACCATCAGATTCGAGAGGTTTGGTTCAGAAAATGCGGTCAGAAATTGAAACCATTCTCCAAAAGTTGACTGAAATACAGAGCGAGCTGACAGATGTGGAGTATGGATTAACAGGTACGTTCCTTTAGGTGTTGTCTGAAACTAATGCTTCGTTATCACCTCTACACTACCGCGAGAACAACTATTATTATCAATGTTATTGTTATCGAGGAACCAGCTAAGTATACGACTGCTAATACAAATAACCTGAAGGCCAGAAAAGTACTAAATTACTGCCTTTGTTATAATAATAATAATAATAATAATAATAATAATAATAATAATAATAATAATAATAATAATAATAATAATAATAATAATAATAATAATAATACATGGAGCTGTTTTCTACCTTAAAATGGTCTACTATTAATAATTAAAAGTAGACCATTTTAAGGTAGAAAACCACGGAAGAGAAGAAGATTAAAAACAATTATGTACAGGGTAGTCTGGAAAACAAAACTTACCAGAGTCTAAAACTACCTTGAAAGATACCAGCTTGACATGGAGGCCTTGTTGAATATCGGATAAATGATGATGATGTCCCATCCATGATGTTGGACAATTTGCAGACTAGAGAACATTCCCAACATTATTGTCATAATATCTACCGGCTTCGGGCGGAATGTCTGCAAACAATGTAATGGCCTATGCTATCAAAAGCCCCGGGTACTGGAACAAATTCGTTTAGAAAATGTCTGATTCACTCGTTTATTGGCCAGATGATATTACATTTGATTTTAAAGTAGGTAGATGTTAGCAAATGCAATGTATAGCAATTGTTTGAACTAAAAGAACTGGAAATTGACTGGATATTAAGCTACGTTTGGTGTACTAACCAGTCTTTGAAAGACTGATTATCAATAATGGTACGAAGGTACTTTATTCAAACCAGGGGTTTTATGGCCACGCTGGTTTGTTTCTAAACTCAATATTTTCTCTCATCTTTTGACAATTTTAAAATCTTAATGGTGAAGTGCTTACCGGTCAAAAAAATGTTATCTTCTTTTGATAACATCATTTTAAATGAGTTATTGTTTGTTAGACTAATATTTCGTTTCAGACTGCGGAATAAGCAGCCGATTGTACACTGGAAAACAAAACTGTACGAAATCTGGACGGATCTGTATGGAGTGGAAAAAGCAGGTAAAATCTACCCTCATTTTATTTATGGTAAATCTCATTAAAGGTAGAACAACTGTAAAACGTACACATGCGATAAAATATGCACGAGCTTTTGGGGTATATGAAGAAATCTATTCAATTCCACGGATGCTTCATCAACCAGCTATCGTTAATGAGATCATCCAGTGCCAAGTCATTAAGGAGAAAAAAAAATTATTTAATTTTTGAAATTTTTAATCAAAACCATTTCCTGGTTCCCAATTTCCATTATATATATATATATATATATATATATATATATATATATATATATATATATATTTATATATAGATATATATATATATATATATATATATATATATATATATATATATATACATACCAGATACCAGACAGAACAAACTGTGCTATTCCTACATTCTGTGGTAGAATCTTGATAATAGTCGGAAGAAATAATAGTTTAATACAAATAATACTATCATACAGGTTAGAGAAATTAAATTCGTACATTACCGAGTTTCGAACCCAGGTCCGCGAGTAAATGGCATCCATTTCCTTGCCTGCACGCACCAACCCATATACCGTTACGACTAAGCACGCATCACCAAAATGATGGCACTAAATCGATGCCATATAAGCTCGTGCGTACCAGACACACTCGCATGACGACCTAGTAATTCATTCTCATATATATATATATATATATATATATATATATATATATATATATATATATATATATATATATATATATATATATATATATATATATATATATACACACAGTCATTCCAGATTCCTATAAAGAAATAAAGGTATATAGGATTTTTGTATTACAAATAATTATAAATATATACCAGACAGAACAAGCTGTGCTATCCTTGGATTTTGTAGTAGAATCTTGATAATAATGGGCAGAAATAATAGTTTTATTCAAACATTACTATCATACAGGTTAGAGAAATTAAATTCGTACTCTACCGAATTTCGAACCTAGGTCCGCGAGTAATTGGCACCCATCGCCTTGCCTGCACGCACCAACCCATATACCGTCACGAATAAAGCACGCATCACCAAAAAATGATGGCACTGAATAGGTGTTTTATATGTTCTTGATGTTTAATGATCAGACGGAGATGAAAAATCGTCATTTTAACAACATAGTACTTCTCCCTGCTAAGACGTCAATAGTTAATGACGAACAAAAATTACTTTATCCACGATAGTCTTTTTTAACATATTTACAACGCTTAATTATGCATTTAAGTATTTCATACAAGAATACAATGGTATTAAATCAATTGAATTATGGAGAATAAAAATACCTCTATAGTTTCAAAATTTATTGTGCTAGTTTATTTTGCATATTTTGTTATGTTGAATTAATGTTGGATAAAAGTGGTGTTCCCCAATGATTACAGGATGTTGAAAAAAAAATTTCTCAAGTTTACAACAGAAAAATTGTGGGAATACTTATAGCGAGTTTTCGTTGTTTGTTTGAAAATAAAATAAAGTGTTTATTTATTATTCGAACATTGTTTCTGTCTTTCTTCGATTGGGATAAAGAAACAAACGCCGATAATTCCGTGCAACTAGTCTCGCATATAATGCATGCTTCTTCCGGCACATAATGTTTAGAAAGAAACAGATGACGCCTTTATATTCGAAAATAACAATTACGTCATTAATTAACGTCATAAAAACATGTATCATCATATATATATATATATATATATATATATATATATATATATATATATATATATATATATATATATATATATATATATACATCACAGTATCTAAAAGAAACAGCAGTCTCTAATGAAACCTGCATCAGTATAATAATACAATATAATAGAGACAAAGATTTCCAATATTTCCTCTAATATTCGCCTAATATTTACACACATTTTAATACCAATAATCACTGTCTAATCGGTATGTCTTTCATGATAATATATAATGTGCATGGCATCATGAACATACTGATTGAAGAACCTTATTGGATTCATACATTATATTCTTTGTATCCGAATGGCCTTAATACCAATGCACTATAAAAAAATGTATAATTTGCTTTTAAATTGTTAAAATTTATACCCTTGACAAAAATATAATTGTATGCATGACTGTTTGTTTCTATTTGATTTTATTATATTTCTGATTGTCTTTCTTCGAGAACCTCATGCAAATAAATATCGTAAAATATTCTCATTGCATGATATTGCATATATATTTGAATCGGTTATGAAAATAATATAATTATATAATGTGTCCATTTAATTATTACATCTAGATAATGATTCGCTTTTTTACAGGATCCGCACACACATGTTTATAAAGACCGAGACTTCTCAGATGGTACTATGGAAAAAGTATGTATTAGTAAGTCGCTATCACTACCTAGTTTTCGCTAGTAATATTTATCTCCCCCTTTTGTATATCAATAATTGTCTTGTTGATGTCAACGGTTTACTTTCATGCTCTCTGTTTCATAGGACGGTCGTGGTTTTGCTTGCAATATGAAATATGTGTATGATAGGTTATATAGGCTTTGTCTTGAATCAAACATTAGGGTTGGCTAATATCAATTTAAAGCCATATGGATAAAACTTTCGGACAATTACCTACTGTCCGCGATGAAATGTTATGAGTTATAGAATTGTTACACACACGTTGTACAATTGCATATTTGAAACAAAAGAAAATAACCATTTAGTTCAAATATAGTACACAAACTCTCACACATACATACATACATACATACATACATACATACATACATACATACATACATACATACATACATACATACATACATACATACATACATACATACATACATACATACATACATACATACATACATACATACACATATATACATACATACATACATACACACACATATATATATATATATATATATATATATATATATATATATATATATATATATATATATATATATATATATATATATATATATATATGCATAATGAACTGACAACAAACAGTACAAAACTAGTATCTATCTAACTAGCCGGATAGTTTTCGACTATGATATAGACTTTTTCAAAGTCATATACAAAACATTAACAAAAGAAACAAATAAAACAAAAAAAAAACATTGGTTGCGAAACTCTACATGAAATAAACCTTGGAAATGTACTAGTTTATTGCATGGATCTCGAACAATCCCTGAGACTCGCAATCCCTTTTTAGATCCAGTGCTCTTGAAAGGCTTGTTATTCACCATATGATTTGTGCTATATATATATATATATATATATATATATATATATATATATATATATATATATATATATATATATATATATATATATATATATATATATATATATATATCGCAGGGGATCTCTGAGTAGTCGAGTGGACGAGTGATCTAAAGCACTCTACGTTACTGATAACTGCTATCTCACCTATGTCAGCAATTTTTCGATTCTCTGGACGATGATTCATTTGGTTGTTTGCTTGGCTTCTTCCTCCACCAGTAATCCTGGCAGTTACGCATAGCCCATCGTCTGTTGAAAAGTGGCGTTAGACCAACCAACAAGTTTTATGGGATTCTTCAATTTTGTTGATAATAAATATTATGGAGGTTTATATGTTTTATATGCGACGGTTCAAATATCGATCTAAACTAACGCTGATTTTTGATAAAGTTTGAAGACAGATAACGTTTAAAAAACAAGCACAAACCAGGCAGTGCAACTATTTCGAAACACGCTATTCAATAAATAAAAGCGAGATAGCATTATTTCAAAGCTCAAAAATTATCCGAATTTAAGATAAGGATTGTATGACAACTTAATATGTAATAATGCTTACTATTTCCGAACCGAAAAATAATATCGAGTGAAGGGCCGAGGGCACGCATTATTATAATTAGATCTATAAACATTCCATATGCATATATCCATTGGATAATTTAATTTATTTCTAGAAAAGTAATTTGATGATCACGCATATATGTTTTGCTAAATATACGCCCTAATCATAATGAAGAAAATCAAGTGAATATAAGGCGCTTGCTGGTTGATTTTTGGTAGTGTCACAATATTATTACCAGGATGATGATGTACTTTCTGTTTAATTTAGGGAAATCGAAAGCCATGGATCGAGCTATCTTTGTAAATTTGTTAAACTTGGCGTTGATACAGTGAGACTGTTTTAGTTGATAACAAGCATTAGACTGCAAAATCCACATTATACATTATACCTGATAATGTTTATCTTGCAATATTCCTATTTTATTTACTGCACTGTATCTTTTTGACAGGCTGGAAACTACTGTCGTGATCCAAACGGTGGAAATGGCAAACCGTGGTGTTATACCATAGACGCAGATGTCGTAGCTGAAGATTGTAACGTACCAAGATGTAACACATTTTTTTAGTTATTACAATGTCATGGTCAGTTCTGCAAATGAAGAATAGTTGCAATTATTTATGTTTATCATGGAATTAGGAAGATACTTTCTCAATGGATATATACAGTTAAGAACTTGGCTATATGCATACCATGGCGTAAAATACAACAAAAGTTACCGACCTTAAATATATTATCTTACTTTTTTTGAGAAGTTACAATATCTAGGGGAAGACAGCGGAACGAAGAAAATGTAAGATATTGACTGTTCAGACCATTTATCGGTCTTTTCCCCACCTACTATTGCTTTGTATGTGTATATATAATATTTTTGATATTATTTGTATCCAATGTCGATTTTGAAGTTTCCTGTGTGTAATACACACTTCTGTCGGTATTAATATAGAAGGGCTGACCCGGGTTTCCTTATTTGAAACGTACTACTTTGCAAAAGCTGACATTATAAGCTCCCATATAAATATAAACAAATTGAGATACTGAAATTGGTAAAAGAATACACATTTCCTAAACGATAGCAAAATCTGCGAACAATTGCACATTTCCTAAACGTAGCATCTGTGTGCTAGACAATCTTGAAGTGTTGTACTAAGAAAACTCAGCTCAAGCGAATTTAAATTCAGTTTGAAAATACATTGACATAATGGTAAAATGTGATGAATTCAAAAGATTTAAGCAATTATTAAAGACAAATGAACAGTATTTGAAGTCTTCTCAATATGGCAGAAGCTGCAAAGAAAAAAAAAATGATTCGGTTTTGGGGACACATTTTACATGAACATGATTGAATAAATACCAAATTAAACGAATGGTCAATCATGCAATCTATTTAGCTCTTATGCAACTTAGAGACTACACATTTCTCCAAATCAGATTACAAGCTTGGTATGTTATCAGCAACAAACAAAATTGTTGGCAAATAAGTGTAAGAAAATAGCGTTTTACACAAAGACGTCCCGAGAATCATTGATGCTTTCAAACAATTCAAGAAAGAAGATATAATTTGTATAATTTAGATCTAAATATTGACAGTTCCTGTCTCAGTTGTAAGACTGATTATTTAGAAATATCAATTGTACATACCATCCCTCTTTACGTAAAAGATATTATCTGTATCTCACAAATTTGAAGGAAGTATAGATTTTACTACCTGGCGTTATAATCTAAGTAGGAGATATGAGCAAGTGAAGACACCTAATTAGTGGAGCACTTTAAGATCTCTCAAACAATTATTATCTGCAAGGAATGAGTGAAAAAATTTATTCTGCATAATGTTATGCGCTGATCACATAAATATACAGCGACGATCAAGGATTATTGTCAGAAAAATCGTATAAAATACAATGATTAATAAATATAAAACCTACACGCATAGCGTAAATTGAAAAGACATATGGGATGCACGACGCCTTAAGATAAATCTCAGAAGCAAAAAACCAGTACAGACACAGTGTAATGAGCCTAGAGAACGCTTATATATGAAAAGCATATTTTAAGAAAACATAACACTAGGATAAATCAGAATTGTTATTGGAACTATTTGTTTGAATCCTAAATGCTAATATTGTCGATTTATGTTACTCAAAATAAAATCCTAAATTGGTCTGACATTTAGACAATGTTAGTTCATAGACACAATATTACCAGTCAACCATCATGACTGGACGAAGACTGCAATAAACAAACTGAATCAAAGATATTCATTACTATATTTGGTATATATATATATATATATATATATATATATATATATATATATATATATATATATATATATATATATATATATATATATATATATATATATATATATATATATATATATATATATATATATATATATATATATATATATAGATAATATTCAAAATAGTGAATTGTAAATACAAACAAATTTGTGCCAGCGCCTGCAATCCCAATATTATCACGGAAATATTACAGATTACAAGATGATTGGTCAATTTACAAGTTGAATCTTGAAGGAGGATGATATATACGGATGATTATATGCAGATAATTTATAAAATTCTATCTTGATATAATAACGTGATTCATGTGCTCAAACGTGGAAAGATTTTGAAGAGAAAAGTATTGAAAGTAAAAAGGCTGGTGCTTATTAGTACTAGTAGATAATATCTTTACACATATATCAGCCAGCAGAATAGAAAGCAATTAACACAAATAGTCGAATAACTAAAACGCAGTCTAAAGCATTTGCAAAACCTTAATAGGATTTTAATATGTGGGTGAAAACAGTCCATTTGAAAATCTAGGTTAAACTATAGCCATCGTCATCGAAATTGTGTTAATTTTAAAATCAAAGGTGACA
This sequence comes from Potamilus streckersoni, assembly GCA_016746295.1. NCBI lineage: Eukaryota > Metazoa > Mollusca > Bivalvia > Unionida > Unionidae > Potamilus > Potamilus streckersoni. The sequence goes on along the minus strand of JAEAOA010001294.1, from coordinate 324,850 downwards.
AAATATATACTGACAAGTATTCCAAAATGTAGAGTAGACTGCCATGCAACAGAAAGAAACCTATCCCTATTCGGTTTTCTTATCTGGAAAATCTGTTAGTTTTGTGTACATCGTCCTGTATGGTACTGTGTTGTTGTAAAACACGCCTATACATCTTATACTCTCATGCATTGTAATCTGCCTAACCGACTGATATTATCTGCCTGATTTTGCATGACTGATTTGAGGATTTGCACACATTACTTTGAATATAGTACTTCTGATTTGCGAAATTGTAATTAAATTACGTAATATTAATTAGGAAATAATTAAATACATGGATCAATTTATCTATTTTCCTCCTTACTCGCTTGAATTACATCACTACATGGCGGTGCTTGACCTTATTGTATTCATGAATTAACTTTGTGTAAGAGTAGACCAGTTTGCTTATCATTTTGAATTAAATACGTCCATGTTTATAGTATTCAGGGTTATAGTCAAATTGACCATTAGAGATGCTATGATTACATTATTAGGAGGTGGATTGCTGGTATAAATGTTCTTGTATTCCGTGTTTCTTCTGTCTTGTTTTATTGATTATAAAATCAAATCAAGTTTGCAATCAACTGTTTTATTAGGATCCAACATTATAACCATTATAACCCACAACGTGTTCCCATGGAAACGTGTTTAAAAAAACGTTTTTCATTAATATCATTAATGTGAAACTATTTTAAATATTTATGTCATTTTTGAATGCCTTTTTTGTCACAACATAACTTTGTCACGTTTTTCTTTTCATAATAGAAATTAATTTCTGCTGACCTGTTTTTGTATAAATATTGTGATATCATATTCTATCTTTTAAGTATTAGGGTCTCGTACCAACATAGTAGTTTTGGAAACTCATCGAAGTTGTAGTCGGAGAAGGTGAATGTGCTTGCTTGCCTTGTTCAACGCTTCCCTTGAATAATAATACTAACATAGCTAGAGATGTTAGACACTTCAAGTATGACTATGTATCGAACATTCAATATACTTGTTTTATTAGAGAGCTAGACACCCTCATTTAATACTGCTAGATTGGAACATAAAAAGCTATATTCAAACAATTACTCTCCAACAAGATTGAGATACAAACATTGCTGCTGCAATAGACAGCAGATGTACAAAGAGCTGGCGCATGTATTAATTTGTTAATATTTTCAATTTTCTTTGTTTTACTCAGTCGACTAAATTATTTAAAATGGTAGACGTTTCAAATGTGGCAGAGTTCCTACAGACATTCATATGTAGCCGGGTTGATCTGGTTTGGTTTTATATATTCAATGTCATTTTCAGCACATGGTACTCAACATGATTTTTGGTGTTGTAAGAAGACAGGACAAGTCAGTATATGTTTTGGCGTTGTAAGAAGATCGCGCAAACTGGTATATGTTTTGGTGTTGTGTGAAGATCGGGCAACTCAGTATATGCTTTAATGTAAGAAGACAGGGCAACTCGATGAAGAACCACTGTCTAACGAAAGGCTACTGACAATCTACATACTCATGATGGCCAGGCTGAGACCAACATGGCAGGGTTGATATATAAATGAGCTATGAAGGAGCTTTAAATGTAGCAAATTTGTTGACATCGTCAATTATATTTTTGTCTGTTTTTAAATGAACTTAATTTACAGTCCCTATAATATTGACAGCCGAAATAACAAATCTGCACCTTGATAGGTAAATTGCGATACCTCCAAACATTTGTCATACATTAGGTTATTTCTTTTCAGAGCGAATGTATGGTAAAAAGTTATCAACAGCGAGTAGCGTGATCATATAGATCCTTGTACGCAGATTATGTTCTGTGAACACACTTGCTGCAATGTTTAAGACCAACACTGAGATCAATACCAAATCAACATATACAATAACTATGAAGACGAAAACACATGTTGTATCCGTGCACCTTGTGCAAATTATGAAGGAATGTAATAGACATGTATTTATAATACAGCAAAACACTACTAGATTTAAACTCAAATCAACCCGAAACATAATACTATTCACAAGCATTCCATCGTCCATCGGTTCTCGTTGTCATTAGTAGCAATTATATAACAGGTTGGTTGAACATGCACGCTTTATTTAATTCCTTAGAGCAATACATATTTTTTATCCGTAACATGCAGTCATTTTGGAAGCAAGTTATTGATCCTCATGCTGCTCTTGATGTCAGTGGACGTCTATATTACTGCTATTGGCATAACAGAATTTGTAAAATTGTAAAACATACACACACGTGGTCCAAAAAAAATGAATGATGGAAGTCCCATTTTCGATTTTGTTTCAGTTATTCAATATTAATTGGATTTAGCCTGCAATATCACCACTCAGGGCACGGGGAAATCATTTCAAAGATATGCTTATCACTTAGAATAAAATACCTCAAGTTTGAAATCAATTTTTTATTAGCGTGCGCAGGCGAAAATACCAATTCCATATATTTGGAAAAAAATATAATATGCCGTATATGAGGTGTGAGATCAAGTTATACACATATTCTCCATTTCACTCACATTCATGAATCATTACATCATTAAAGAACCATGGAAACAATCTCTTACAGGATAGATTCATACTCTGTATGATCTGTAGCTATGACTAAAACCGGGTAATTAATAATTTCTGAACCAGGAAGATAAAACTACTAAAATGACCAAAAGAAGGAACATATTTGCACATACAGAATTCTTATAACTAGTCATTTCCTTGACCGCGTAGCAATTGCAAAAATTACAAAGAGAGGACAACACTACGTATCCATATAGGAACGAATCATAAATATGGCGAATTTTAAACATAACGTAACTCGCTTACGTACACATTTTCAGCGTGTACTTGACAGTAAATATCAATCTGTTGAACAAGCAGCAGGTTGGGGATAACAAAGGAATGTTTCTGCATAACTTTTCGTAATCACCTCTCGTGATAAACTTTGGTGATGCCCTGTCTACACCTAAACAACTAAATGGTCGTCTGTGATTGAGAAGACCGATAGGGCTATCTATTACATTCTATTACCTGAAACGTTTTCGTCATGTGTATGCTTTAATTAAATTGATAAATATAATTTTATATATTACACTCCTTGTTTGCAATCTAAAAACCTGACATTGATGCTTTCTAAGTTACTCCAAATTATGCTCTCAATCTATAGTCATATCCTTCCCATGCTTGCTCTCTAATCAGTTGATAACAACTCATTTAAATTCAGATATTGTCTCACGTGTCATGCCATTAGCATAAGGTTTGCTTATCTGCAACCATCGTCTCTGTTGCAATTAAAACTGAAGCTTAAAGTTTTGTAAAGGCAATGTCCTCTTTTGCAATTTTCAAAGTTGTGACAAATTTATAATTCATGTACTTTATCGTCTGTTCATCTGCTGAGTAAACTAGATGAACAGACGACAAAGGATATGAATTATAAATTTTCACAAATTTTAAGATTGCAAAATAGGACCTTTGCTTAAAAACGTTGTCATGTACAATTTTGCTCCATTATACTGCCACACGAATCGTCTTGTACAGCTGAAAATCCACACATGGATCGGTAATTCTTGCCGTTTCCATGCAATATGACTGATTTGCTCTTGAATACCTTGCCCCTAATATAAAAGTTGATTTACGCTGCTATTGTCATTGCGGATTCACAAACAGTACACACAGATCATTCTGCATCTGAGCTATAACTACTAAAAGTTTTTAAGTTATTTATTTACAAATTGCCGATATGAGGTTATTGTAACATTGCATAAATCTTAAGTTTAATTTTTATCCACCTTTGCACTTTTACCCTATCAACCCCTTCAAAATAAAATGAATGTTAATCTCTCTTCTGCTTGAATAATATATTTAAAAAGTAATGTCTATGAAATATGAAAACCTTGTAAAGCATTTTGTGTATCATTGAACGAAATACTGCACCATCATTGGTTGAATGAAAATTGGGTAATTTGTTGGTACAGACCGTCAGTTTGTTCGAGCAATGAAAGGGCAGCATTTTATTCAGTGCATTAGCCTTGCATATTAAGCACGTGCGTTCATGGCCATGTCGAGTGGTAGAGTTTTAAAACTTCTGCCGTTTCTGCAAGGTATAATAGTTAGCCAAATTTTAGATTGGCATACATGTTGAATACCGGAGCATAACAACAGTAAAACAATTACTACTGAATGAAAAAATATTAGTTGCAGTATCAGCACTGATTCTTAAATTATCCATGTGAAAGGTGTCCTCTTATGAAGTCCTTATAGTATACGCATGATTGATGGGGAAATGTAAAGAACAACGCGAGCCTCTTTGATATTAGGGAGCCCGAGTCTTGTTTTGGGATGGGATGTAAACAGACGTTCACTGTTCTACAAAACGTATTGGAATCATGAAGAGGACAAAAGTGCGACAGAAGCTGGTTTTAAAAGCAAACTGAAGTCTCATATTCTTAAAAACAGATATTTATACCAATTAATCAATTTATGCAAAGGAAACGTTCGTCACACTAAATTCATTTGCAAAAATTTAGCACAACTTAAATTCTGTACTTGTTTTCAAGCATAGGACTGACTTAGTATATGTGCCAAATAATTGATGAGACAAATTTCACTCTCTGGCAATATATTCTGGGCTGATATTCATATCAAGAAGTTAAAAGACAATCATACTGTAAATATTGGACGACGATAAAACGAATTACTGTAAATACCAATATAAATATTTATAGTATAACAAAACATAAATATTGAAAAGGCGTAATCATAAATCTGCCTTTAGATCCATCTCTGTGACATCTTCTATCCCTGATTCCACATTTTAACACTTGACTCTACTACATGCTGTCTACTATTTCTAAAAAATAATGGTTAGAATTATTTTATTGATCATTTATTTTGTTTTAAAAATATAAAAATAGACCCAATAATATCGTTTAACATAAGTTTTACATTGAAAATTACTAGATTGTGCTATAAAAAGGTATAATTACAAGAGTATTATAACGAATAATTTAACTTTTAAGAAAGTTTTCTTTGCGGTAAATGATGAAAGTTCGTGAATTGCTATAATCAGAGTAGTAGGGAATAATTTTGCTGATCTTGCTGATTTTGGCGCAAGACCCTTTTTCTACCCTCCTAACTAATACAAATCACCCCCCTCAAATCCCACCCCAAATGAATTACATAAAATTGAAAGGCAGATCCTAGCGCAAGTATAATTCTATAACTTTAGGCAACTGCCTTTGTCATGTGGAGATATGCTAAACCCAATCATGTCAAGGAAGAAGGACGTATTATACTGAGCTAGATCAGGTAAGTGATATTATTTTATACCTCATTACCTATTATTAATGTTTCAACTGTTGATATTAGAAATACTTCATTATCACGATTATAGAGACTAAACTTTACTTTACCTCTCACACAGCGACGAGATTCCAACAAATCTTTAATTTGTGGTTTGCTTAGAGGATATTATTTGTCGATAAAATATATTTTTGACCGATCAAGATCAATTGCAATTTTACTATATTTTTGTTGACTGATCGGATTGTGAAAGTTTTTAAATTCCGCTAGCAACCTTTGATACAATTGTTCGAGATATTTGAAATACTCGGTGTCATCAAATCTGATGAGCGAAAGTTTTAGCCTGTCACGTGTTCCACTAAAACATATCCCTGATGTTTCATTATTAATTTCAGCTGTCAACTGTTTGCCGTCCATCATTAGATACTTAATCTTGCTGCTATAGCTATTTGTCACTGTTAAAGTTTCAAACATTATTAACTTAGTTTAAATTAAATTTTAGTCGGAAAATATAATGTCGAGTATAGATCTATCATCATGACAATACCCAAGTGCAAGTGGATCTAATCCATTTTCGCAATAAAGTTTATCAGCGAAAATACTGAATCCACGTTTGATAATGACATCTGTTTCGAGCTTATGATGATTTGTCCGAATTGCTATAGCTCTTATAAAACTAACACCACCGTCAAGTGCATACTTGTAGTCATCAAATTTCATAAACTTTTTAAAAAAATCGGGAGGCAGACCTTTTCCTTTTTTCGTTTTTTTATTATTGTCTAACCACACGGTATAGATTTTGCTACGTAATCCGATAAAATACTTGATAGTTCATTTCATTCTTAGACTTACCAATAACCTTTTTATTTGTGTCGTCATGAAATTTACTGTCGCTAGGGTAATTGGAAAGATCAAACATATGTCAATTATCATACATGTCCTGATAGATGTCCTCACATTCGATTTCATATAGGAGCGAATCAGTATCCGTAAACAATAATCTACTAGCAGGTCACTGATTTTAACAAAAGTGTAATGAAAATCGTACATCAACAACTTTGATAAATCTAACACTGAAGCTCCAACTTAGGTCGGCTTATTTAGTTTTAAATTTGTTTTTCTTCTTTGTATCGCAACAAGATTATCATTAAAAATTTTCATACTCACAAAATCATCATCTGACACAAGTTTGTTTGTACGATATATATCATTAACTAGTTCGATATTTACTTTTTTCCTAATATTTTCCATCATCTTGCCAAAAAACGAATAGTTTAACAGTTTAAAGAAGTTTTTCTCAAAATCAGTTTTTGCTACAGCTCCTCTTGAAGTATTTGAGTTAATGCAACCATTCGTCCAAGGCGACTGATTACATAGTAAACGATGAACTTTTCTCAACATGAGATCAGCTTGTTTTAAAATTTTGTAATGCAAAACATAATTACGTTTATAAAGTAAATTTGGTACTAGTTTTTTTGACCATGGAATGTTGTCTTGGTGATGCTGACGCTTGTTGTTCCTGGAATAATAAACTATAATCTATGAAAATCGATTCCGCGCAGAAAGGATAATCATTATGTAATTTGTGTAGCGAAATTGGATAATCGAGATCAACTTCAACGAAATACGAAACTTCATCGGGTATCTTTTTTCTGTCTCCGATAGAAATCGATCAGTTGTGATCCAATGAAATCCACCAAAAGGCATTGGTTCTGACATCGAATAACCGTACAAGTTGTAACAACTAGATAAATGTACTTCGAAGGAAGCTTAGGATTATACTCTTTCAAATATTTGTTGTTTGCTTCAGAATATTTATTTGTTATCACGCTAATACCGCCTCGGATACCTTCTTCGTTAAAATTGAACATATCAAAGTTAGTCACTAATTCTAACCTTACCTTACTAAACTTTAACAGAGCATCCCATGACAGCCCAGGGGCAGAATAATACCAGCAAGTATCTAATCCGTAATTATTATAACTCACTTCACGAAATCTCTCAAAAACATCTGCTAATAATAACACGTCAGTTTTCAAACACAAATCGTTATAATCACGAAACATCTCACAATCAAACTCTTTCCAAATAGTTTGTGCATACTTGTACTCGTCATCAGTGATATTTCCATTTTTAAGTTGCAAGTAAAATTTGTGTTTGTTAGGTAAAGATGTTTCATAAAATTTACTCCAATTTTTCGAGATATTCGTACGGAAGTACTCCTTTTTGGTCAGTAGATTAAATATATCTCCAAAACAGTCTCTTAGGTTATCAAATTTACTACAACCTTTAACTAGCTCATCGAGCGATGCTGCCATAAACTGCAGGCTGTCAATAAAACGTAATTTACCTAGCGTAACTGACATATACTTTCAAAATTGTTTGGAAACCATTTGATGATGTTATCGAGTTTCAGACGAGCCTTTACGTCAGGATCACCAAAAGCTTCCACGATAATGTGGCTATCATATCCTGTAAGGTTGTGAAGAATAACTGGAATAAAATCTGGAGCGTGAAATTTTAAATTACATAGATCATGAGCCGTTCCACGGTACTCTCCGGTAAAATGACAATGGGCAAGTACTTTTTTGTCATCGTCAAATCTTTTTCACGGATATAACAAATTTCTGCTTGCTCGTGATAGGATTCTTGTTGAGGTGTTAATTTTATCATTGGAGTTACTCTTTGCAAACGATAAGTAATATTATCAACTTCACTGATCAATTGCTTGAGAAGCCAGACAGCTGGATTTTTTACCTCGATATAATCTGATTGATTTAGATAATCTCGAATTAGTACAACAAACTATCTTGTAAGCTACTCCGCACGGAACATGATTTAAAGTTTTCCTCGTACTCGATTGGTTGGGATTATTTTCTACACCAAGTACAGGTTGAAGTAAGCATTTGAAATCAGCGTATATGACGAAAGGAATTTTTAGTTTGCGATTATAATGGACAAACTGTAACACACTATCTTTTTTAGATGGCATTTTTTATATTTGTACATCACTACAGCACTGCAAATAATTTTGTGATATTTTATTTTTTGTACAACCGTGCAAGCAGCGATAACAAAAGAACGTTTTCTTCTTTCGTTTATTATACTGTCCACCAACTAGTCCGTTAACGACGTTTTTAATCCAAACATAATGATTTTTATAAAACAGTAAATTTATAGTCGATTGTGAAGCTTTTTCTGAAATATATCTATTGTAGACGTTTTCTTTTTCATTAAGTCCGAAAACGTTAATCGAAATATCATTTTGCTTTTCAAACTTTGGTATCTGATTTTCTGCCACTGTAAAGTCAATATCTTGAAAATTTTAATCTTGACACATAACTAATATACTCCTCAAGACGACATGCGTCTTTTTCTGCTAGAAATAGCGCGGACAAAACATCCCATTGGAAACATTTTCTATCGATGTTTTTTACGTTTACGTAACATGTTTTATTTTTTATTTTTTGGTGGCAGGTCAGTATATGAACTTCCGCGTAATGCGTCATATTTCATCGTGTGAAACAAACTTTCTTTGATCATTTCAAACTTCCAACCCGAGCCTAATTCGGTAAATTCTTCTATTTTTTTCTAATTTCTTGGAGTATTTCATCAGCTAGCGACAAAAGATTAGTTCCAAGCAAATAACGCCTCGATTTTGCGTTGATGTAAGAATCTGTAATTTCCGTGTCTGTCGATTCTGCCGTCACAAGTAGTTTTGAAAATATCACGTGATATTGTGCTAATAATCTTATAATTTTGTGTTTTTTAAGCTCATGTTTTATAGTTGTATGTAGCAGGTGGTAAAGAAAAGCAGTCCATATTTTTTCAGGTTCTCCCATAAGGCGCTTCTTGGCTGTATCACACAATTTTAACATTGCTATACTACAGTGTAATATCTAATTGATTGTTTGTTTCATAGCAGCGCATGCGCTAGGTTGAAATTCAATTAGAGTTATAAAAAATTACTATTAATATAATGTCACAAAATATGACAAGCGCATGTGAGCAAGAGGTATATCACGTTCACTGAAAGTACAACCTGTACGCTGGAAATGCATTAGGTTCGGTCATTAACATCAAAACTGGAATATCTGTTGACAAATTAACGCCAGCGGGTTATATGATGAGTGTAAAGGGAGGTAATGCCGAGAGGATTGCGATGACATTCCAGAAGGACAGCGTGTAAATCATGTGAACGGTGCAGTCACTGATGACAACATTGAAAACTTATTTTTACAAAACAATTTTCAGCCGCATCTGGTCTTTGATTTATACGTGCCTAACGATCTCGTTATTATTAGAAACAGAAAAAAACTAAAAACGTTCTTAGTACTATGAGCAATATGGGATATATCAGGGTAACTGTTAGAGGAACATCGACAGATCAAGTTCATTATTATGGTCATAGGTTTGTTTACGAGGTGTTTACCGGATCTATACCCGATGGTCTGATTATTTTTCACATAAATAACGTAAAGACTGACAATCGATTGGAAAATCTAGAACTTGTTAAATAACAGGAAAATGTGAAAAAAGGACAAGGTGGTGGTATTACTTTTAGATGCCCAGCAAAACCAATTGTTTCGTTAAACATCGAAACGGATGAGGAGATGAAATTCAAATCGATTTCAGCTGCACCAAAGCATTATAATATAAATCCCGCAGCAGTAAAATTTTTAGCTGATAGAGTAACAAAATCAGCTTTTTCAAGAGAATGAGATGCCAGGATTCTTTTTAGATATGATTAATAATATATAAATATTATATTATTATTATAAAATATTTGATAGCTCTATTTTAGTTAAACAATGATGAGCAAATGCTATAACATCATCACGATTAAATCTTACCGTCGTTAAAGCACTTTAATTAATTTTATTTGTTTCTGCCGTTGTTAGTAATATTTTATGAGAATCACCTTGCATCACAATAACGTCAACGGAGTACACACTATAACCCGACAAGCATTTTCTTACCGCCTCGGCTAGCTCTTTCTAATTTATTATATTACCATTTTTGGTGATATCATACATCTTCGGTCATCTTATAACAACAATTTAGATAAAAATATATTATAAATTGTATCTGATGAAATGACTCGCTGAACTATACGCAGAAGATACAAGTGATAATGTTGCCAGCGATAAAATCACAGAAATATTACAATTACTAACAACAATTTTCTAGACAAATCTGTTATTTATAGCGAAGATGATATTTTGTATAATAACAAATCTGACGATGATGAAATAGTCACCGTTATTGATAGATTTAATTACAGCAGACCAACAACTGGAAAATATAATGCCAAGTATTACATTGCTAAAAAAAATTTAAAATTTAATTTTACCGTTGCCGAACAACAACTGTTTTGGCAGCTGATCAAATCTTTCTTAAACATCAAAATTCCAGGCCGACAGAAAAATATCAAATTCAGTTTCATATTTGTCAAGACTTTTAATCTGATGAAGAACTCTGACGATCGCACACATATCTAATATCGTTATGTAAACCGACAAAATGTAAATCTGTCAAACAAAAGTACGAGGAAATTTATAAAGAAATTTTTTTATAATTTGTTTGGTTGGAATCCATCTGTTAAATTTATCGCTATACCCACGCCATTTGACTAAACTTTTATTGCATTTTTTCCTAATCACTTTTACAATAATGAAAACATCCGGTCAGTTTTCTGTAGTTCATTTTCATAAAAACTACTTAGGATCGGTTCCCCTGCCAGGTCTTTTAACGTGTATGTCACAGGTATTGTTAAGAGTACAATATCAACCACAAATACTTCATCGCTCCAATTTGGAGTAAATCCTTTTTCAAATACCTTTTTTGTCAAAGAGATTCTAACTTTATCACCAACCTTAAATTTATGTTTTCGGTACATGTTTTCGTTCGCCAATATCGGTATGTAATCGCGTCATTGGGTGACATTTTAATAGTTCGATGTTTCGTGTTATTATAGTCGTCTACGATTTGAGAAAGGTCATCAATGTACCTGTTGATGTTAAAGCGACTCATTGGGTGACATTTTAATAGTTCGATGTTTCGTGTTATTATAGTCGTCTACGATTTGAGAAAGGTCATCAATGTACCTGTTGATGTTTTTAGCTGTCAAATGTTTATGTATTTTTTCGTTTAGCGTGCGATTACATCTCTCGACAACATCGCTTTTACCTTCGTTTCCTGTAACGTATTTTTTATATTATTTTGTTCTAAAAACTGCGCAATTTTTGTTAAAAAACAAGGCTCCATGATCAGTCCAGATTTTATTCGGTTTTATTTTTGTACTCGTTATTATTTGTTTTAGGGCATCAGTTATTGAAGTCCCTGTATTATCCGAAACAGGCACACTGAAAGCGTATTTGCTAAAAACATCTATAACATTAAACAAATAAATTTTTGTTATCGTTAAACTGAGCCAAGATTTGACACATCCACCAAATCTATTGCCCAGATATCATCTACGGCATTAGCAACAACTTTACGTCTTGGGAACCTTTTTTGAGGTCTATGCAGTTCGACTGCAAGATCATTGTATAACTTTTTCCAAGTCCTAAACGTTCTCTCATGTTTGTTGGCTCCATATCACGTAATTCGTCTAACATTACTTTATCACAATATGATTTCGAGTTTTCATGATCACGATAAAAGATATCATGACGCATCGCTATTACATCAACTTGATTATAGGGCTCTTGACCTGGCAACGGATTATCGTTTTCATCTAGTTGTTGATCTAGCGGATTAAAAGGTCCAGTATACCGATGACCTGGCAAGGTCCAACCACCTTTTGGTTTTGGTAATTTACCAATAATTTTGTGTATATCTATACCTGTACCTATTATTTCTCTGTTGTTACAGCCTTGACAGTATGCGAGAATTTTATTTTTGCTCACGACATAAATCTCTGTCAGAATCGCAGTTGCATATCATTCTATATTTTTAGTCGTCTACTAAAATAACCTCCTTGACGATAGCAGGACAACCAGCTCCCAGTGACGTTTTCTTTAAAAACATATTTTTTCTTTTTCCACAGATTGCACAAATACTTTTTAACATCGTCCTGCTGTTTGTTTTGCTTTTTCTGTTGTTTCATTAATATTTTCTGTTTTAGTCCTACACTTGAGACAATATTTTGACATCATTATATTTGTAGGTTTAGATAAAATTAATTGCAATCTCAGCATTAGCGTGAGAAGGCTGCTTGTCAAACTGTAAAATAAACTTTAAAAATTTAAGATTTTTTTCCGAGACATCTGTCGGATAAATATTATACAATAATATCTGCTACTGGAACTTTTCCGAGTGTCCAGGTAATTTCAATATTAGCTGTGCTGTCTACAACTCGCTCGCTATGTTTACTAACATCAAAATGAAATATCGGATTAAGTGTACGAAATTCCTCTGCTGATATCTGAGATCAATCATCAACATCCTGATATTTTTAAATTGCGTCAAGCAGGTACATGTACGGTCGAGTAATATTTTTTATTAGCGTCATCAGCAAAATTGCATTCTATAGCTCGTTCTGGATATTGCTTCGAATTTAGTCTAGCGTATATTCGTCTGACATCAGCGTGGTCAAATATTGCATTATTTTTTTGTTGGTCACCTCTTCGCGCTAGCTGTTGAAATACGACAAATAATTGTCTCAGCAGTTGTTCGCTTGATATTGTTGTGACCCGCCACGTGTAGTCGGTAGTATTTGGAACCGCTGTTTGATATATTTTATGCTGCTTAAAATGAATTATGTTTGCATGCTTCTCAAGTGTACTATTTAATTCTGACATTTTAGTGATTGATGGTGCTATAAATAGCATCCACAGACCAAGTTTGTTTATGATAAACTGTACATCAACCCCTCCAGATTTAAACAAGCAATCGTTTTGTTCTACTCGATCTAAAATAAGGGCATGTTTTACTTCGTGAAATACTTGATCGTGATCGTGACAAAAGCCGAAAATCATACTTAGTGGAAGCATCATTTTAATTTGATGTGATCTTGCTGCAAGGTCATTTCGCCTAGCAAAACAGTCATTATAACGTGGATATTTTACGTCAAGTGTATTAAGAAGCAAATTTAACATTACAGTACCGTTTGTATCTTCAGCTGGTAGTGTTATGTTAAGATAATTAAAAGTTGCAATAAGTGAGAGTCTCACATCGTCTGCATTAGCAGCTGCACCTGGCGCGGCAATATCTAGAGCATCAGCATTAGCAATAAGAAAATTTCTAACAATTCCAGCATTTTAATCTGCATTAGCTCCGTGTACTATAGCACCTCTCTAAAAATTCACTTGATTCAGCTATACCCCGTCCACTGTCTTCAAACCACATCATGTTCGTTGCAGTTGATCTCGAGTAATCATCTGAAAACGAAATAATATTGTACTTGCAACTTGTAGAAAACCTGAAATATCTTCTATAGTTTGATTGGCATGTTGATGTCTAGCACTTTTGAATAAATACCAACCGTTATGTATAAGAGCTACTTTTGCTCCATCTGCAATTGCAGCAGGTGGATTGGCTACTGTCATAATCTGACCGCGAACTTCTAACATAGCCTTATGTGGCTGTAGAAATACGTCTTAGTCTCTTGTATCAAATGTTCAGATACTAGCTTTATTTGGTTCGTTAGAATTTTCATCGAGATACTCAACATACTCAAATTTTGTCACATCGTTGTCGATGTCAGTAGTTTTTGTTAAATCGAGATAATTTTTAACTGACATTTTTATTTATTAGATTATATGAAATTTTATTGCGGCGCTGTTACTTTAGATATTAAATTTTGCATGATCTGCTCGCCTTTTGGTGATAATACTGTTTGTTGTTGTTATCATATCTCGTTGAGTTTCTTTTGTTGAAGCGATTTCTGAGATAGCTTGTTTTATCTCAGATGCTGTCGGCGGATCTCCTTTTATTTTATCACCTATTGTTTGTCCAACCGCAGTCCGAGCGGCAGATGCAGACCCAGTTGCAAAAGCTTTACTTGCGTCAAGAGTAGCTGGAGCAACTTTACGCGCTATACCCGGGACATTTTCAACAACTTTAGTGAATATATTTCCATAAAATCCTCCTACTATTTTTGTTCGATATTTTTTTTCCTTTGTTTCATTAATACTGATGTTGGATTATTTTTGTTGTTTGCTATTGTTCGCGTAGATGTAAATAATAAGTTACAACTCCTTTATTTAAATGCAACTCTCTTCCAGATTGATCTGTCAACGGCATTATTATACTTGATATTTGATTTTAAAAATTTAAAGGATAATAGATAATATATCGTGAAGTTATTTATATGAGAGAACCTGGTTGAACTTCTGGTGAGAAACTGTAAATCGTTTGACCTTTGCTGCCTTTGATGTGTAAGAGCCAGAAGCAATAGAACAATTTACTAATATTGTATTTACTTCTGTCATATTTACTGGTAGTTCACTGTCATATGTAATAGCCTGACGAAGAGCACTGTAACTTTTTTCAGTAAATCATAACAGTTGTGCAATATTTCTTTCTCTTTGTTCAAGACCGATTAATATATTTTTCCAAGTTATCCTAGCTCGCAATGTGTTATAATTCGCTGCCGACTCAAAATTATCAGCTACACAGCCAGCTTTTGTTATGAGCTCTTTGATTATTCTGTTTAGATCTGTAATATTATAAGCTCCTTGTGGAATTATTTTTTTTTGTTGTAGATATTGAAGATGTTGTAATCATAGCAAACCAAAATTCATCATTTACATCAGTTTTCATGTTGGGCATAGCATTCCAGCAAGTACAATAAATTAATCAAATCTCATATTGTGTTGCAGGATATAGTTGTATAGGAGGAATATAATTTACTGAAAAATTGCGCTATCTTTCGCAGACTCACTATAGTCTAGCAATAATGTTGTTGACATTTTTTATATTAGATCATTTTACAAAATTAAGTCGTGGTGTAAAGTTTCATATTCGTCAGATGTTAATAATCTGCTCGATCTTAGATGACCAAGTATGTCAATGATTTCATTATCAATTTCAACACCAGCATTCCCAGCTTCTTTAGATGATATTAATAACATTACCTATCATTTCAGTAGTTGATGTAAATATTTTTACACCAGTTCCTGTTTTTTCTTCTCTATTTTAGCTGCATCATTTGTAGCATTACGATAAAGTTCAATAAATTTATATTATGTCACGTCACCGCATTGCTCGTTGGCAATACATCTAATGTCAACGTTGTCCAGTTCTGGAAATGTTATAAAACTACCAGTATTTTGCCGAATAAATCTGTCAAAATTATAAAATCCTTAAGCGAGATAAACAGAATTACACTGTTTATTACGTGACAGTGAGAAATACGATCTTAGTTTATTCATCTCCATGTTATTTAACGGAATATCGTCAAAAATAACTATCGTATGTTCATCTGCATCAAGTTAAGTAACTGGAATAAGATCTTCGGGCTGTCTAATTATAAAAAACATCTTCACTAGCCTTAAGATCATCACGAAGCTTGTTATATTCGCTTAAGAACTCGTACTTATCCTGCTCTGGATTGATTGTGTAAATATAAACTCTATCGTAGTTACAATTATCACTAAGAAGCAAGTTCATAAGCAAATTGTTTTTCCTGATCCAGTTCACCCAACAATAAGATAATGACAATCAGGAAGTTCATTGTTATGTTTATGCTTTACCAGTCTCTCTGTATCAAAGTTTAATATTGTCGACTTTGCCATTGTTGTTATAATTTTATATAATATTCAACTAATGTTGGTAATTTTATGTAGGACAGTAAATAATGAGTTACTATAGAAAATTTGGAACATTAGCAGGAGATTTATCAACAGAAGGTTATCAAGTTGACTTATCTAAGTATGCAACTGTTGATCAGCTAAAGAAATGAAATCAATTATTTACTAAATGTTGCAAGTGTAGATTCAAATGAAGTCGTCGTTTTCCAGGATAAACAAGGACGAATAAAGACGAGTAAGGTGCAACTGTCAGATGTACTTGTACGAAATCCTTCTGCGGTTGCTAATAATATCGTTACTTTTAAGAATCGAGGTAAGATACAAGATTTTGGTAGGTCAGTTTATTATTATGTTAAAAAAGCTAGTCAGTGGAAATATTGCTATGAACCAGAAAAAGATTATATATCTTGGAAACCCAACCGAAGATAATGACGCTGCCACAAGAATATGTTAATGACCAGGATTCAAAGTACGTGTCAGTCAACGGTTGTATGATGCGTGCATTTCACAACATGAATAATTATGCCATTATTAACCTCAGAACACAAGAGTCTAATTTTGATATAGGTTATCGTTCTACAAAATTGAAACGAGGACACACGCTTTCTCTGCCTCGTTTATTCTGGTAAAAATATTTACAACCGAATGTGCAACATATTACAACACATTTCTAGAAAAACCCAAAGACTTCATCCAATTATGTTAATTTGGTTCTCTCTTTCTCTCTCTGTTTTGTGAAATTCTCCACTTTCTCAGATGTTTTTTCCTCTTCTTCCTAACATGTTTCTCTTGCTCCCTTAATGGTCTGACAAGGATATAAAGATATAATAACGTTTCACATGTCTTCGTTTGAATTGTTTCAGTAATGATGAAACGATTTCGACATTTCGTAAAAATGGAGAAGAAGGTAAGAGCCGTAAACGTCATTTATCGCCTCGCACAGTAGATGAAGTCTTGGCTCAAACTCGTGTCAGCGATTTTGAAAATGACATCAGTGAGCCAGAGTCTAGACCCATTCAATGTCCATTACCACCATAAAACCCTAAAATTATTATTACATTGGAAAAACAGGAACAAGCTCATCTAGAATATTTAATAACCACAGTCTACAAGTGCGATGTGAAGTTTATATATTTCAAGTTCGTCGTACCGCTGGAAGAGGCAGAAGGGTTCATCACTATTATGTGGGTTTCTTGTTATCTAATCTGAAACAGCAATGTGAGTCCAAAGAAGAAGATCGCTTGTGACATCACCACAATTTGAAATATTTCGTTTATATCGAAATTATTAGCATAGCAGACACGAGTCACATCACTGACGAAAAAGCCACAATATTCATGACTCATGTGTCTTTTCCCCAAGGGAAAATGTGCTCTCCTCTCGCAGCCCCCAAAAGAGTATCATTCAAATTAACAATCTTCAAAGCCAGATGTGTTTAGCCCGTGAAATATTTGCTCAGCTCTGCGACTATCTCGAATGTTCTAGAAAATTAGTATATAGCAAATTTGCACTGCTGAGTTCACAAAGGTTATGTTTGTGGGGAATAATAACCATTTTCTATATTTTTGACGCATCATAAATTAGTAAATACCACGGACTACCGAGGAATTAAAAATGAAATGTGTTACATGGTTGCTTGAAATGGGAAATGTGTCAATATATTAATTCTATTGTATCAATATTGAATTTGAACAAATTGCAAAAACACGGAGCTCTTTTCGCTTGAAATGCTATAAATTAGTTGTAACTGTTAAATGTTTTCTTCCAGATCGACGCAGTATGTTGTTGGGGTCCGAAAGCTAAATCAATGCTAATACGTCTATATTGTTCTTGATTTACATCAGGAATTATATCATGAAACGCAACCCATGAATTGCGGCTTCATACTCAGTTAAAAAAATATTTGTAAGGAGATGCGAATAAAAACCACGAAATGTCATTAACATGTTACAGTTGTCAGAGATCACACTAGGAATCTGTACGCTTGGTTGAGTCAAATGATTTAGGTGGGTTTATTGTGTCGACCTCCTAAAATATTCCGACTAGATTGATGTAATGTTCAAGCATGACATCGTTGTACACGAACAATTTTTTCACTTTACTAAGGTTGACAATTTAAGGATTTTCTTGAATTGTTGATTTGATTCAATCTTGGTCTCTCTGCCAGTCGATGATAATTTAACAGCTTCCTTTAAATCTCTGAGTATGTCATAATACAATCGATCGTCAGACAATAACGCAATCACGTACATCCGATCACATTTTAAGTCATTATGTCATATGCAGTAATTCCAGCCTAACCTATGATGAAACTGAGTTTGCAAAGCGAATTATCCACTTCCATGCGAACTGCTATAGTGGTTAATTGCTGTTTTTGGCACAAATGTATCAATAACTTTTCATTTCCTTATATTTATTGTTACTGTGTATTCTTTACAAACACATTTTAAAACTCGTTAATCAACAGAACAAATAATTAAAACTTGGCATGGGTATTCAAATGACATAAAATCAACTGACGAAGAGCACGGTTGGTTGTGGTTGTTGTTGGGCTTAACGCCATTTTTCAGCACACGATTGGCTATTCATGGCAGCCAGTATTAATGGTAGAGGAAGAAACCGGGAAATCACCGGAAAGAACCACCGACCCACGAGAAGCTACTGGCAAGCTTTCTCACATATCTACATTAGCCGAATCCTAGACTCGAACACACGCAGACAGAGGTGAGATGGCAGTGATTCGTAACGGACAGCGCTTTAGACCACTAGGCCACTCGGGGCCCCCGAAGAGCACGGTCAAATTTGTCAAAGTGATGAACGGAACAAGGATATTAAGAAGGTCATGGACACAACAGCAAACACAGCAGCAGAGAGTAGTGGGCGCTTGCCAGCGGTCATTGCCCAAGTGTGATAAGATATGTCAGTAATTAAAAATGTCACCTTAGGCAATTCTATCAAATATTTAATTAAATCGCGTCCATCACAACTTCACGTGTACCAATCAATAATTCAAAATCAACACATTATTTCAAAGAAAAAAGTCGGAAGTGCGTAGTTGGAATGTTTGTATTTTCCGGTTGGTATATGCATCCGGCAAGAGAAATTTGGTGATTAACGAACATAAAATAAGTATGAATGCAAAAACAAACATACTTGGTTTAGACAACTCTGGTGATCTGTTTGATTTTTTTTATTCAAATACTTATTATGGTCCGTACTGGAGAAGTTGCCATGAAAGGATTTATAGAATTAATATAAGCGACACAATAGCCAGATACACCAGAATATAAACAAATGTACAAGGAACAAGTAGATGAAAACAGCGACGACAGCAAATGATTATGTGATCCAAAGCAACGTCAACATGATCTAGAATAAATTCTTCTACATGAACTCTAACAAAAAAGGCGTATCACGTTGAGCATAGATGTCCAGTGGCTAGCAGAACAAAAAATATATGTAAATCACTGATGTGAATATGTTTATGTTGGCCTAAATATAGTAATGATATTCAAGAGGACCTACAATCGTTTCGAACTTGACGACAGCGACAATCACAATATCGCGCAAATACAATGTATCTGAGCTAAAATTGGATTTGATAAGAATGTCATCAATACTCTATCTTCCGTGGATGGGTAACTTAAATTTATTGTTGGCAATGTTGACTCATTTAGAACGGTTTTTGGACTCGCTAGAGACAGATTTAATTCTAGAAGGTGATTTGACTTTTCCATGATGTGGATGGTATCAACATCACCAATCAGGGAAAAGTGCCGTCATTGCGCCTATAATGATGAATGCGTACATCATGTATTCCCTGATAATTATGTTAAACAGGCATTGGCTCGTCCAGAAAGGAAGTAAAAAATATATTCGAATGTTTTTCAACATAGTGTTTCTTTGACTGTTTGTCAGTGCTTGGTCAAAGACGTAAACTACTGTTTAAGACATTATTCAAATGAGTAGGTAACATGGTTTTAATACACGTATAGTTAGACAACCAAACAGTCAATAGCAGGAGATTGAAATATTCCCACATTTAAATATTTTCTTTGACTGGGTGACAGCTGAACCAATGATACGAGTTATTGTTAAGATGTGTTTGTGAGTGTTGCACCTGATAAAAATCAGTGCGTATAACTATTTCAAAGCACAATTATATATTAATAATAGAAGAGCAATGATAGACCCATATGTTTTCTTAAGTAAAAAAATCGTGAAAGCGGAAAAATTGGCTGCAAAATGAAACACTAAATAAGCCTGCGTGTTAAAGAAATATGGAAAAAGAAAACGCACGTGTTTGGTGGTATATAACTTGAGTGCAGCGGGAATCCCGATCACGACAACCAGTAGTTGAAATCATTGTCAGAAATCTAACAATAATAACACTAGTATATTTGTTGTCAGAAATCTAGCAATAATATCACGTATATATGTGATTCTATTGAAAAATAATTCTGATTTAATTGCTTTTACGAATACTTGCTTATTCAGAAGGTATCGCGCGAGAACAAATTTGTCTCATTTTGATTCGTAAACAGTAGTTGGTGTCTTTTGAGGATAAAATAATTAGCATGAATGAGTCAAAAAAAAAACGTACTGGCTGAAAACAATTGGTACAAACTTCTCAGAGTAAAGGCAACGGACCGTGAGTTAGTGAGTTTCCATAAAATAAAAGATGAATATTAAAGATTATAAAACAGTAAATCTTGTATTATATTTGTCACGTTACAAATTAAAAGACATCTACAACAGAAGTGTGATGTTATTTTCATTGTTTTGGTTTCATTGTTTGCTGAAGAAGATTCCACCTTCTATATCCCATTACATTGTCCTCTTACATTGTGTCATAATGATTGCAGTCTGTGTCTGCACTCTGCAGGATCACATGCATTCACATATGATTCACGAAAAGATAAACAGAAATTATTGAAGACCGTTGACTATCAGTAACTTCGTTATGGAGAGACCACTAACACTAGCTATATGTGTATGTATGTATGTATGTATGTATGTATGTATGTATGTATGTATGTATGTATGTATGTATGTATGTATGTATGTATGTATGTATGTATGTATGTATGTATGTATGTATGTATGTATGTATGTATGTATGTATGTATGTATGTATGTATGTATGTATGTATGTATGTATGTATGTATGTATGTATGTATGTATGAATGTATGTATGTATGTATGTATGTATGTATGTATGTATGTATGTATGTATGTATGTATGTATGTATGTATGTATGTATGTATGTATGTATGTATGTATGTATGTATGTATGTATGTAAGTATGTATGTATGTATGTATGTATGTATGTATGTATGTATGTATGTATGTATGTATGTATGTATGTATGTATGTATGTATGTATGTATGTATGTATGTATGTATGTATGTATGTATGTATGTATTTGCATATGAATGTAATGAATTTTATAGCATATTAAAAATATATTATGTTCTTTACCTTTGTAAATGATTGCAAATTGTAAACATTATATATTCATAATAAGTTTCGTCTATGATTTTAAATTGTAGACAAATTCGTTGCGTCGTAAGAGACGAAGGCAAGTCTGTTTACAAAAAGACTTGTTTATACGTAGGAAATTGTCAGATCAGTAATGTTATAAGTGACGTGAGAGTGTTTATAAAAAGAGGTTTGATAAAATGATAATTCATTATACTTTTATACTGTGTGAACCCATAGCATGAGTTTGAAAAGTTCAGATAAATTTGAGAGGAGTGTTCTTTACAATTATCAAAAACTACAGTAACTATAAGATTCACATTCTCCACTTTTATACTATAATGATCTTATTATAAGAAACACTGTATAGCATTATTGTTTAACATATGGACATTCAGGACTTTTAGAAATCTTTCAGAATATTTGAAATTATCGCAACATTATACAGTTTTGCAATTGTGATGCTATAATTAGAATTATTTTGGACATAATTCAGAACATTTTAATTTCAAGCAAAATTAGCCTGTCAAAATTCAGATCTCTGCTAAATCATTTAAGCAAATACAAAAAAATAGTTATATAAATATAATGCAGATAATGGAAAAATAATCAATTAGATATCATTAATATCACGTTCTAGAATGATAACTCCAAATTAAAAAGACTCCCCCGGAAAAAAAACGAACAACAAATGTCACAAACTGAAAGAATATAGTTTTTTAATCCTTGTATCAGAAAGCTTTAAAATCATTTTTTGCTATATGCGCATTCTATGTTCTCGATAGATTCGCCGTCTGTCAGAAATGTGCAGTCTTTAATTTTGTTATCGATCTTATCAACAAGTATTGATTAATCCGTACTAACTATAGTTAACTACCTGGTAAAAATCTTGCTGAAGTCGGTGAAAAACTTCTGCCCACTGCTACAAAGAAACGGCAGAATAAATGTAGATCTATATTTTCTATTCACACCATAGCCATTACATCTGGTAGTTGTTGTGATTTGATTTTTAAAATAGCTTTAAAATTTTGTTCAGTCATATCGCTACGGTGTCTGCAGTGTTGCAATTTATAGTGATGTCTAGTACTGGGGCATCATGTTGCGGATATGTCACATTATCCTGAAACCAGTCCAACATGTCCTAACACTAACATCTTAATGCTGAGCGCAAAGCGAGGAAGCTGTTAGCACCATTTTTGTAAGTCTTTGGTATTACTCGACCGAGAATTTAAGCAACGTCCTCCCACATTCGAGGCGGACGCTCTTACCACTAGGCCAACATAAAGGTAGATAATAATAATAATAATAATAATAATAATAATAATAATAATAATAATAATAATAATAATAATAATAATAATAATAATAATAATAATAATAATAATAATAATAATAATAATAATAATAATAATAATAACACTACTACTACTACTACTACTACTACTACTACTACTACTACTAAATAAATAATATATTTTTCCTGGTCTCAGCAGTAATTGTTTTACGATGCACAATATTGCTGTAAATAAGCCGTAATAGTTTTAAAAAAATTATTCATCAGAAAACTTTCTATATTTTCAAGCAGAAATTATCATCATAACCGTTTGAATCAAAGTTCTTGTTCCGTTAGATTTTTATTAAAATATTTTTGATTTCTTAATTTCTTAATTGATAAGGTCTTCCATTGTTAGCATTATCATGATAGCATGTAATAGATGTTTGCCCTACCCTACTTCAATTACCTGTCACAGTGGAACCATTTGCTTCCTCCTGTGTCCTATTTTATATTAGCAAGACAATGAATAATAATAATAATAATAATAATAATATTAATAATAATAATAATAATAATAATAATAATAATAATAATAATAATAATAATAATAATAATAATGAATTAATAATTAATTAATAATAAAAATAATAATAGTTATATGAAAGTGACACTACATGTTCTAAAATAAGGTTACTTAGTCTGTATTGTAACGGGTCTTAAAATATATAATGAATGGGGCTAATATTATCCTTTAGCTAGGTTCTTCTTGCACTCGCACTCTCGCTAGGTCAACATTTTTGAAACAGCACAATGGGAAGTGAACCGCTAGTAAAGTTGATGGGGACTAAACTTGTTAAGGTCAATTAACAATATTCTCAAATCGTATATATAGCTTAAATATGACTGAACTGATGCAAACTATTAACCTACTTTCTACAGTTCAGTGTCTCGCAATTGTCATTAAGTTAAATGTCACACAAATCATATACTACGATTTATTTTTAAATACTGGCGTAGCATGTAGGTTTTGTTGATAATAATAATAATAATAATAATAATAATAATAATAATAATAATAATAATAATAATAATAATAATAATAATAAAAATAATAATGATAATAATACAATATTTTTATCAATAATAGTATAAAGAAATAACGTACATGTTCTAAACGTTATATCAATCTTACACAATTTTAGTACAATGTTATAAACGGAATTTCACTTCCATACAAAGTGAGGTAAAAAGCTGAGAGGATAATTCAGGCACAGTCGATGAAAAAAAGGTCTCTTAGATGGTAAAGAACTGAAATAGGACATGTTTCGTAATAGAAGTTGAACATAAATGTCAGAACACCTGGGAAAGTAATTGAAACTGAATTTATAAAAGAGTGAATGAACAGGAAACGGTAAAGGAAAATGAAACAACCGTTACTGAGGTCCAACAGACTGACAATAACTAATATGTTTTGCATTTAAGCGTATTCTAACTAATGTGCAGATATATACAGCAAACGTTATTAAAAATTATTATGAAAATAAAAACAAATATTGTATAAGATATGAAAATAATTTGTTTTACTGTCCATTTCTTCGTTAGTCTGTCATGTATTAATTCTTGTTTTCGTATTTCCACGGCACAGGTAAGTTCTTTTTAACATTGTTTACCATTACATTTGATTTGTGATAATGTCAGCCATGTAATTCAGAATGCATTTTTCACTTAAAATGATAATCATTACATACAATCCAACGTCTTAAGAATTTTGTTACATTAATCATTACAACTGAAAACACATCGAACCTTACCCAGAGCAGACAGAAGGACGAGACTCCTTTGGTCATTTCATTAATGTTGGCAGTGTATAATGACTTTAATATGTCGATATATTGATTTCGTCAGTGAAGGTTTACAGCTATTATGTCAGTTGTTACTTCACCATATTTCTATAATTCATGAAATTACAACCAGTATAGAACTTTGAAATTGAGTGATGATTTGCAGTTATTGGCATGCTATGGCTATGAGGAAGTCTCAAAGATTAATGTAGGCATAGATGGGTATAGTTCTCGCCCTATTCACACAAATTACATTAATAGTATGTTTGGTAAGGAATATGATATCAATGCAACAAATAGGTCTTTCACAGGCTACTCCAATAAGATGATCAAAAAGTCAGTATTTTGAGTAGCCAATATGATCTCATCAGACTTATATTCAATATCATTGTTTTCAGTAATAATACAAATATAGATCCCTTGAAACTTTATTTATTTAATGGGTAGAATTATTGTCTCAGGAATTATAAGAAGCTTCCTTAACTCTACTGAAGATCGCATTATCGCAATTCTTCAATGGTTGCAAGGCTTATGCAATCTTCAACACGAGTACAAATTTACAAGACAACAGGTGCTAAAAATGCATTACTGTTGGACCATAAATAAACATGTATAAATCTCGAGACTGGGAACAAATAGGTACTTATTTTCAGAACTTTGCCCGATGTATTTATGTGTATTGGTATTTGAACAGAGATTCACCTTTGTCTGCAATCGAAGGAAGAAGTTCATATCTGGATAAGAATGATTTTTTTTTGTGAATATGTTTCATAGCTAACATTCTTTGTACTGTTAACAATCGTAATAAATAACATAGAGGCAATAAAATTATTTAATTGAAATGAAATACTTAGTGACTTATTATGTTGAGAATGAGAGTGTAGGACATAATTGCAAAATCACAAAATAAAGATCGAATAAGTCTCGCTTTCAAAACATTCTACATTAAAATTTTAAATGGCCATACGGGATGTACACCCTCTATGACGCTTTAGCATCATCAGTTGGTTACTTGTTCTATTGTGTGCTGATTCTTCTTCTATTTTGCACGTTTATTACACATATGTCTGTTCCATGCGTGTATTTTTACCTTAAGTGTTTTACATTCAATTACACTCATCTTTCATACTTGCTCCTATTCTTCTTAATCAATTAATTTGGTTATGACCCTCCAATGACCTCATGGACTTCCCGTCACCATTGATACAGGTATTTTTATTTTTAAAATTACATGCACTTCACCTGTTCTCATGTTGATTGAGTTCAATATAGTGAAAAAGTAAATGGGTCTAGATTACGTGTTTTCTTAAATCAAGCTACACTGTTCACGTAACGTCATTTAACCTAATCCATTCCTCATTTTCAAATACAAATATTCCCACTGGGGTCTAAATCCTCCCAGGCTAAATTTCTTTCTTTGGTATGTTTGGGTCTAAATAGTCCCAGATGTTGCCACTTGGGTCTAAAATGTTTGGGTTTAAATTGTCACAGGCTGATATTTCCTTCTTTGGCTAGAGTTGGTCTGAATCGTTCCCGTATAATACTAGTGCATATTATATTTTGCGAGTAAATATCTTGGAATAAGGTTTATTTAAACAACAAATGTTTGATTCCCCGCGAGCCATTTTAAACTATGTTCCTGTAGTTGGTCAGGTCGAGTAATCTTTTATCTACAATTTCAGAAAGCCTTCCTAAATTTGTCTATGGAAGTTTGTTTTTGAGAAACATACAGTTTGAAGATGCCATTGTTCAAAAGTAGGTCTGAACGAAATAATCTTTTAATATTGCTGGTAATAAGTGTTCTTCATTCGCATTTTCACTTACAACAAAATAGACTAATACATTTTTTCGAAAAGAAACATCGATGATTTTTACTTAAATCTAGTCACGTAATTGACAATAAACACAATACTCCTTAGAAAGACTAAACTGTCATTCTGTATTTACCAGATTATTAATATTTGAAAATTATGTATTTATATAATATATTGTTTTCATCTTCAAATCTAAATCGCTCGATGAATTTGACATAAGATAAATCATTTAGCATATTTGGCAAGAAGTAATGCTTCAAAAAAAGTTTTCCTTGTACCGTACTGCTTTCTTCCGAAAATAAATGATAAAATAAACTCTACTGTTTGTTCAGCCAACAAAAGTAAGTAGAACGTAAATTATCCTTTAGCATTTAGCAGATTTTTATCCTACTATGAGATTAAAGTTAATAAAGGAAATAGTGCCCGATGTATGAACCTTAAAAAATGAAATCTCTAAGTTGAGCCAATCTGCGTAGGCAAGGATAAATTCTTGATATAATAGAGTATACAAATTTTTAAAATCATTTTAATCTTCCCATTGTAAGGCATATCGCAACTCTCGTTATCATATGACAACAACGTTGGATTATAGTAATACACATATCACGCACCATTACAATATATTATCTCTCATTGATAGCATTATAGTAATCGGATGTGATAGATTTTGGCCGTACTTAACTACATATGCCTGTGAAAGACTTCTCTTCCCGATGTGTACTATATAATTTTAGCGAGAAAATGAATTTAATAATAATAATAATAATAATAATAATAATAATAATAATAATAATAATAATAATAATAATAATAATAATAATAATATAGTAATAAGAATGTGACATTACAATTTCTACAATTAGATTGCATAGTCTGTATTTTAACGTGTCATAAAATGTAGAATGAAAATGGCTAAAAATATCCTTTAGTTACGTTCTTGTTACACTCGCACTCTCTCTACGTCAACATTTTTGCAATGGCACAATGGCTAGTCTATCTTGGGTATAGGTGAAGGTAGCAAAAACTGTTATAGTCTATCAATAAAATTATCGGATAGGATTTATAGCCTAAATGTGAATGAACTGATGCAATGTATTACACTTCTTTTCACACCAGTATCTCGCAATTGACAGTGAGTTAAATGTCACACGAATCATTGTATACGATTTATATTTTAGATACTGGCATAACATGTAGTTTCTGTTGATAATAATAATAATAAATATAATATTATTGTTATCAATACTAGTATAAAGATAGAATATACATGTTCGAAACATTACAGCCGCATAACTCAATTTTAATACAATGATCCAAAGCAAAATGTCTCTTCAGTACAAAGTGAGATAAGAAGTTTAAAAAGCTGAGACAGTACAGTGTCAGTAATATACCAAATGGATAGCCATCTCAAATATGTTTTTGAATGTAATTTTAAGCTGTTAAACTGACCTCGCTAACCGCGTCATCACATATATTGTCAGTACAATCTAAGCATCGTATTTCCATTTCGTCTATTCCACTAGTAAATGTTCTAAAATTAGTGTTGCTGTTTCCATATCATTCACACGGGCAGCGGATTAAGTTGACTTCAATTAATAATGGAAACATGAGTGGTTATTTTTTCACGACAAATAGCGATTATATGATAGAATTTAGATCTTAAAGTTGATTCCACTGAAAATGCAACACGACGTAAAAGTTTTGAGATCTTTTGTACTTGTTCAGTACTCTAGGGTTTGTACATATATGTCCCAAGTATGCAAATAACATTACGTTTTTAACAGAGGTATCACATTCGTCCTATTTTGTTAGTAATCTACATTTTATACCGGCTTAATTTTACATTACGTAACTTGAAACGTATGTCGGCTTTGTGTGTATCTTGATCTGTGTTCACACCAATGGCCTTATCCTTATTTCGAAATCCAAGTGATTGCTCATTGACTCATTCATGTTATCGTAAATGTTAGATGTTATTCTCGTTTTGCATATCATGAACGATATCAAATATATGTTATAAATAAGTCGTAAATAGTCATGGTCCCGTCAGGCATAAAATAAATATTTCCTGTTTGAGCTAATAAGCTGGTCTCCTTCTCCTGCACTATAATATAAAAGTTCACTGTCGTGCAGAAGCAATGTCTCAGGTTGTTGCTTGGTCTATGAGATATGGTCGCAACAAACTAAACACGCGATTTAAATGTCATTGTGTTTCAGAAGCTGGGGTCACCTCTATTAATACAGAGATTTTTTACAAAACGTATATCATACTTGACATAACCATTTGCACATTTTGTATTACATTTTCGAAAATAATAAAATAAGACAGGTCCAATAATTGTATCTTGTGTCTATCTCTTGCTCCTTTGTAGTTTTCTATCTTAAAATATTCCCGATTATCACTCGAAAATAATTCAGGCACAGTCAAAGAATAAAGGTCCCTTAAATGGTATGGAATTTAAATAGGACATGTTTCTAAATAGAAGTTGAAAATATTGTCCGAACACCTGGAAAAGTAACTGGTACTGAATTTACAAAGGAGTGAATGAACAGATCACGGTAAGGAAAATGAAACAACCGTCAATGAAGTCCATCAGTCCGACAATAATTAATATTAATATGTTCGCATTTAAGGGTAATCTAACGAATGTACGGATATACATACATCAAGTTATTAAAACTTATACAGGAAATAAAAACATATATTGTATAAGCTATGAAAGTAATTTATTTTACTGTCAGTTTCTATGTGTATAGAATTCGTTAGTCCCTCACATATTAATGCTTGCGTACGTACTTCCTTGGCATAGTTAGCATCTTTACAACATTGTTTACAATTGCATGTGATTTGTAAGAATGTCAAAAATGTATTTCAGAATGCAGTTTTCACATAAAACCATAATCATTACATACAATCCAACGTCTTCGGAATTTTATTACATTAATCTTCACAACTGTAAATATATCGAACCTTACCCAGAGCAGACACACAAGGACCAGACACCTTTGGTAATTTCATTAATGTTGGCAGTATGAAGTGGCTTTATTATATTTATATATTGATTTTGTCTGTGAACGTAAAGATTTACAGCTGTTATGTTAGTTATTACTTTACCATATTTCTATAATTCATGAAATTACGACCAAAATAGAACTTTGAAATTGGGTGAACATTTGCAATTAAAGGAAAGCTATGGCTATGAGGGAGAGCCAAAGGTTAATGTGAGGCACAGACGGGTATAGTTCTCGCCTTACACAAATTGCATTAAACGTGTATTTAATAAGGAATAATATATTGTTAAAACTATGTTTTTCACAGTCTCATTCAAGAAGATGATCAGAAAATCAGTTTTTTGAGAAGCCAATGTGATCTCATCAGATTTATTAAATCTTACAGTTCTCACCAATGATACAATTAGAGATCTCTTAAAATTTTTTTCACATTATGGGCATAATTATTGTCTCAGGATTTGTAAGAAGCTCCCGCAAGCTAACCGTAGATCGCATACCGTATGTCTCCTATAGTTGCAAGTCTAATGCAATCTTCAACACGTGTACACATTTAAAAGTTAACAGTTGCTTAAAATTCATTACTGTTGGACCTGAAAATAACATGATTGAATCTTGACGCTGAAAACAAATAGTTACCGCAGTTCCTGAACATTGCCTGATTTATTTATGTGTATTGGTGTTTGAACATATATTTGTCTTTGTCTGCGATCAAAGAAAGAAGCTGATCATATCTGGATAAGAATAATTTATTTGTGAATATATTACATAGCTAATATTGCTAGTACTGTTAAAAATCGTAATAAATAATATTGTTGGAAGGAAAGTATTTAATTGAAATGAAATATGTGATCACGTATTAGTTTGAAAATCAGAGTTAAAGTAATGTTTTTAAAATCACAAAATACAGATTGAATACGTCTCGCCTTCAAAACATTCTGTATTTGACTTTTCAATGGTCTTCTAAATGTGCACCCTTTATGACGCTGTATCTTCATCAGTTAGTTACATGTTCTATTGTGTGCTGATCCATCTTTTATTGTACACGTTTGCTACACATGTATGTCAGTACTATGTCAGTCTTTTGCCATAAGCGCTTCATGATATATAACAAGCATCTTACATTATGAGGACGGCAAATAAACTATCCCATCTATCACTTCACTTAATTTGGTTACGACCTTCGAATAACCTCATGGTCTTCCCGTCACCATTTATACTTGTGTTTTTATTTTTCAATTTACTTGCACTTCCTGTTGTCCTGTTGTTGGGGTCAATATAGGGACAAAGTTTAATGTGTCTATATTACGGTTTATGTCAATCAAGCTAAAGTATTACCAGTGACTTCTTGGCTTATGTTCCATTCCTCATTTTCCTGTACAAAAATTATGATATTGGTCTAAATCGTCTCAGGCTAATTATCTTTCTTTGTTATTGTTGGGTCTAAATAATATCACATGTTGCTGCTTGTCTCGAAATGATCTGGTTTTAATTTGTCCTAGGAATATTTTCCTTCTTTGGCTAGATTTTGTCTGAATCGTTCACCGTATACTACTGTTGTATGTTATACCTTACGAGGAAAACTATTGGAGTTGGGTTTGTTTAAATAACATTTGCTTAATTTACCGAGTGCTATTTTAGACTAATGTCATGTAGTTGATCAGGTCCATTATTTTGTTATATACAATTGCTGAAAGCCTTTCAAAATTTTTCTATGGACAGTTTGTTTTTGAGGAACATACAGTTTTAAGAAGCCGATGTTCAAAAGTGAGTGTGAACGAAACATATTCTTTTAATATTGCCGGTAATCGGTGTTCTTCATTCTCATTTTCAACTACATCAAGAAAGTCTAATACTTTTCTCGAAAAGAAACAATAATGATTTTAATTTAATCTAGACACGTAATTGAAACACATTGCTCATTGAAAATACTGAAATGACATGCTGTAATTATCGGATTATTATTACTTGAAAATTATATGCTCATATATTGTTCATTTTTTTAAATCTAAATCATTAGATGAATTTGATATAAGGTAAATAATTTAGCATGAAAGAAGAGATGCTTCAAAATAAACGTTTTCCTTGTAGAGCACTGCATTCTTCCGGAAATAAAGGATTCAAAAGAATCCATTGTTTGTCCAGGCCAAATAAATAAGCAGAATGTCAAATAGACTTTATCATTTAGCAGATTCTTAGCCTACTATGAGAATAATTTTTTAATATTGGAAAAAAGTGCCGGACGTTTGACCTTAAAAAAGCAAAATCCCTATATCGAGTCTCTCTGACAAAGCAAGTATACATTGTTGATATAACATACTATAATTAAATGTCAAAATAATTTGAATCATTCCATTGCAAGGCATATCGTGACTCTCTTTATTATAAGGCAACAACGTCAGGATGATAGTAATAGATATATCACGCATCATTACATTTTAATGTCTCCCATTGATATCATTGTCTGTCATAATCGATTTTTGCCCTACTCTTAACCTACCTATCCCTATGGAACATATCTCTTCCCGCTCTTTCCTATTTTACGTTAGCGATAAAATGAATTTAACACTACTACTACTAAGAAAACTACTACTATTACTTTCACTACTACTACTCCTACTGCTACTACTGCTCCTACTACTACTTCTACTACTACTACTAATATATTAATATGAACGAGACATTACAGGTTCTAAAATAAGCTTGCTTAGTCTGCATTTTAACATGTCTTAAAATGAAGAATGAAAATGCCGAAAAATTTCTTGAGTTATATTCTTGTTGCACTCTCGCTCCGTCAATATTTTTGCAGTGGTACAATGGGTGGTCATCCTCGGGTATAGGAGAAGGGACTAAACATTTTACGGTCAACTAATAATATTCTCAGATCGGATATATAGCTTAAATGTGACTGAACTGATACAATATATTAACCTTCTTTTGACGCTTACGTATCTCGCAAAAAACAGTGAGTTAAGTTTCACATGAATCATTTATTACGATTTATACTTTAGATACTGGCATAATATGTAGATTTTGTTGATAATAATAATAATAATAATAATAATAATAATAATAATAATAATAATAATAATAATAATAATAATAATAATAATGATAATAATAATAATAATAATAATAATAATAATAATAATAATAATAATAATAATAATAATAATAATAATAATAATAATAATAATAATAATATCATAAACAACTACATGTTATGCCAGTATCTAAAATATAAGTCGTATACAATGATTCGTGTGACATTTAACTCACTGTCAATTGCGAGACACTGAAGTGTGAAAAGAAGGGTAATACATTGTATCAGTTCGTTCACATTTAGGCTATAAATCCGATTGTTATTGATAGACCATAACAGTTTTAGCCACCTTCACCTATACCCACGATAGACTAGCCATTGTGCCGTTGCAAAATTTTTACGTAGAGAGAGTGCGAGTGCAACAAGAACGTAACTAAAGGACATTTTCATTCTACATTTTATGACACGTTAAAATACAGACTATGCAATCTAATTGTAGAAATTGTAATGTCACATTCATATTACTATATTATTATTATTATTATTATTATTATTATTATTATTATTATTATTATTATTATTATTATTATTATTATTAGTAGTAGTAGTAGTAGTAGTAGTAGTAGTATTATCATTATTATTATTATTATTATTATAATTATTATTATTATTATTATTATTATTATTATTATTATTATTATTATTATTATTATTATTATTATTATTATTATTATTATTATTATTATTATTATTATTATTATTATTATTATTATTATTATTATTATTATATTACAATATTATTGTTATCAATGCTTGTATCGAGAAAGAACGTACATGTTGCAAACCTTATAGACATCTTACACAATTGTAATAGAATGTTATAAAGCAAAATGTCTCCTCAGAACAAAGTGAGATAAGAAGTTTGAAAAGCTGAGACATTACAGTATCAGTAATATACCAAATGGATAGCGATCGCAAATATCATAGTAAATGTATTTCTAAGCTGTTAAACTGACCTCGCTAACCGCGATCACAGATTGTCGATGCAAGGAAGTCATCGTATTTTCATTTCGTCTATTGGACTAGTAAATGATTAAGAATTAGTATCGCTATTTCCATATCATTCGCACGCGCAGCGGGTTAACTGGAGCTCAATTAATAATGTATACATAGATGGTTTTTGTGTTCACAACAAAATGCGATTCTATGATAGAATTTAGAACTTAAAAATGATTCCAGATGTAACAGAAAAGTCTTGAGATCATATGTATTTGTTCAGTGTTTTGATGCTTTGTACCTATATATCCTACGACTGAAAATTACATTACTTTTATTTTAGCAGTGGCATTACATTCGTCCTTTTGTTTTAGTAATATACATATTTTCCCGATTTAATTTCACATGACATGACTTGAAACGTGTGTTGGCTTCGTATGTGTCATGATTTGTGTTAATAACAATGACCATATCCTTATTTCGAAATCATAATGATTGCTCTTTTCTTGGGTGGTAGAGGTGATTCTCGTGTTGCATATCATCAACTATGTCAAATAAATGTTGTAAATAAGTCGTAAATCATTATAATCCAGTCTGTCATGAAATAAATGTTTATTGTTTGAGTCAATAACCTGGTCTCCTACACTGACTATACATGTTCAAAGTCGTGCAGAATCACTGGCTCAAGGTGTTGCTTGGTCAATGAGTGATGGTCGCAACTAACTAAAACAGCGATTTAATTGTTTTTGTGTTTCAGAAGCTGAGGTTAACTCTATACATAGAAAGCTTTTTTACAAGCCTTATAGCATAATTGAGATTATCATTTTCACATTTTGTATTAAATTTTCGGAAATATGTTAAATAAGACTGGCCAGATAAATATATTTTGTATGTACCTCTTGCTCTTTTTTAGTTTACTTTCTTTTGATACTCCTGATTATCACTCGAAGATAATTCAGACACAGTCAATAAAAAAGGTTTCTTGGATGGTACAGAACTGAAATAGGACATGTTTTTAAATAGAAGTTGAACTAACGCAGGGGAAAATAATTAAAACTTACTTACAACCGTCACTGAGGACCAACAGAGAGACATTAATTAATATTAATTATATTAATTTAAGTGTAATCGACCGATTGTACGGATATATATAAATCAATAGTTATTACAAATTTTATGAAAAAACCCCAAATATTGTATAAGCAATGAAACTAATTTATTTTACTGTTCGTTACTTAGTGTATAGAGTTCGTTAGTCTATCATATATTAATGCTTGTGTACGTATTAACACGGCACAGTTAACTTCTTTTCAACATTGTTTACCATTACATTCGATTTCTAAGAATGTCAAACATGTAATTCATAATGAAGAGTTTTCACTTAAAATGATAGTCATTACATACAATTCAATGTCTTCGGAATTCTGTTACATTATTCATCACAACTGCAAAAATATAGAACCTTACCAAGAGCAGACAGAAGGACCAGACAGCTTTGGTCATTTCATTAATGGTGGCAGTATAACGTGGCTTAATTATATTGATATTTTGATTTCGACTGTGAAGCTAAAGATTTACAGCTATTATCTTAATTATTAATACACCATATTGTTTTATAATTCCTGGAATTACGACCAGTATAGAACTTTAGAATCGTGTGAAGATTTGCAGTTAATGGAAAGCTATGGCTATGAGGAAGGGTCAAATGTTATTGTGAGGAATAGATGGTTATATTTCTCGCCTTACACACACAAATTGCATTAAAAATGTATCTGATAAGGAATATTATATTATTAAAACAACTAGGTCTTTTATAGGATTATTTAATAAAATAAACAGAAAGTCACTAATAATACAAGTAGAGATCTCTTGAAAGTTTATTTACATCATGGGTAGAACTAATGTATCAGGAATCGTAAGAAACTTTCTCAACCCTACCGAAGATTGCATTACCATATGTCTCCAATGGTTGAAAGTCTAATGAAATCTTCAGCACTTGTACACATTTACAAGTTAGCAGTTGCAAAAATGCATTGCTGTTTGACCTGAATATAACCTGATTTAATCTTGACGCTGCCAACAAATAAATACCACAGTTGCAGAACTTTGCCCGATGTATTTACGTGTATTGGATTTTGAACAGAGATGTACCTTTGTCTGCAGTCGAAGAAAAGAGTTGTTCACATCTGGATAAGAATGTTTTTTTGTGAATATAATAAGTAGCTAATAATGTAGTAGTGTTAACAATCGTAATAAATAATATAGACACAAGAAAATTATTTAATTGAGATGATAAACTTAATGACATATTATATTGAGAATTAGAGAGAAGGAAATGTTTGAAAACTAACAAATAAAAGATCGTATAAGTCTCGCTTTTAAACCTTTCGGCATTCAACTTTTCAATGGCTTTTGGAATGTGCTGCCTCTATGGCACTGTAGCACCATCAGTTGGTTACTTGTTCTATTGTGTGCTGATTCTTGCTACAAATATATCAGTACCATGCTAGCATTTTTACAATAAGAAAGCTTTAAGCTCTATTACACACATCTTCCATTATGAGAACGGCAAATATACTATCGCAACTATCAGTTCAGTTAATTTGTCACGAGCCGCGAATGTCTTTATAGATTTCCCGTCACCATTTATCCCGTCACCATATATAGTTATTTTTTCAAATTACTTGCACTTCACCTGTTTTTATTTTTATTGGGGTCAATATAGGGACACAACTAAATGGATTTAAATTACGGGTTTACGTCAATAAAGCTACATTCTTGCCAGTGACGTAATGGTACCTGTTCCATTCCTTTTTCATAAACAAAAATTTCCATAGGGTTTGAAATCATCCCAGGCTTTACTTCTTTCTTTGGTATTGTTGAGACTGAATAATCCCATATATTGCTATTTGGATCTAACATTTTGGGTCTAAATTGCCCCAGACTTATTTTCGTTTTTTGGCTAGATTTCGTCTGAATCGTTCACCTATGTTACTGGTTTATATTATACCTTACGAGAAAATTTCTTGGAGTAAGGTTTGTTTAAATAAAAGTTGTTTGATTCATCGAGTGCAATTTTAAACTATTTTCCTGCAGTTGGTGAGGCCCATTAATCTGTCATCTACAATTTCAAAAAGCCTTTCTAAATTTGTCTATGGACAGTTTGGTTTTGAGGAACATACAGTTTTAGGAAGCCGTTGTTCAAACGTGAGTGTGAACGAAACATTTTCTTTTAATATTGACAGTTATCGTCGTTATCTAGTCTCATTTTTAACTACATTAAGAAATACTAATACCTTTCTCAAAACGAAACAATAATAATTTTAATTTATTATAGACCCGTAAATGAAACAAAATACTGATTGAAAACACTGAACTGACATGCTGTAATTATATAAAATGTTTAAAAGTAAATGTCATAGAATGAAACAAATACTATTTTAAGTATTGAATATTGTTTTCATATGTTTATCCAATAATAGGATCTGGCCATTACAGTACAATACATTGTAAAAATATCTCGTTTTTACGAACACTATGTCTGTCATACGTAAATCAAATACTTCTTGATAAATTATATCCAGACTCAGGTTGAAGGAACGTAAGGAAATACTTATCAATATATTAGTGTTAATAGCACTACTGACAAAGAATGGGGCCTCTAGTGGACCAGTTGTCTAAAGCGCTCTCCGTTACAGATGACTGCCATCATACATATGTCTGCGTGGGTTCGAGTCATGGATTCGGCGAATGTGGATATGAGAGAAAGTTTGCTAGTAGCTTCCCGTGGGTCGGTGGTTCTTTCTGCTGATTTCTCGGTTTCTTCTTCGACCATAATACTGGCCGCCATGTATAGCCTATCGTGTGCTGAAAAATTGCGTTACGCCTCCAAAACAACAACAACTGACATATTTGATTATTCTACTTAGTTTAATTCGTTTTGTTTGTGCACTAAGTATCGACTCACATCATCAGGTAATTATGCTTTGTAAAAATATTTGCATCACATGTTGTAGAGTTCATTCGTATCAGTAAACATACAAATCTGTATACTCTATATCCATATCCTGGTTCATATTAATTGACGTAATTTACGAATAGGATGGCTTAGAACGCGATGCAAATATAAGACCGCTCTGAATAGAGAAAATTAAAATATATTAAGCTGCGGCCATCAACGAAAGAAGCCCACTTTCTGAAATAGCGTCATAAACATCAGGAACATATTCATGCTCTTTGTCGTCTTAATTATTATACTGACCAGCGTCGATGCTACCGAATTCTGCAACAATGGAGCATTTGATACCAAACGTTTTGCCAAACAATATTTAAAGACATTGTGGTCGGATGTAAAAGCATGGTACTAGATGCAAACTCAATATGGATATATGCTAACATTATACATTAGATAAAGCCATTACATATATATCTCTTATCATATATTTATATTATGGATTATTTAGAAAAGGGTAAAACAATATTGCTGCCCTCACTCTGTATATAACATTTTCAGGAGTTTGGCTGATTTATTTTTAGAAGAGAAATATGTCTGTCATCTCTTTCTGCACAAAACTGGTTTTAGTTACCAATATAACATGGCGGAGTTTATTAAACATTATGAAAGCTCACTTCATTGACTCTATATACAACATAGTCATAACTTTTGCGTTTTAATTACAGTGTCAATAGTGATCCGATGATGACATTTACGCAAAGCACCATACAACAGGAATTGCACTTCTTAGTGAGGACTCTCGAGGCCTTTGAGGAAGCATTAGAAGGTAATTGTAATTTTTTGTCTTTTGTTGGCTCCACGGCTGAACCATACTCGCTACAACTGCTTACTGCAGAATCATCTACTATTACTAATGTTTTATGCGCATGTACATAGTTTGTATTAACGAATAATATTGCTGCTAATATTGCCAATAATAAAGCCATAATAACAGTACCACTGCTACGATTATTATTATTATTATTATTATTATTATTATTATTATTATTATTATTATTATTATTATTATTATTATTATTATTATTATTATCATTAGTAGTAGTAGTAATAGTAGTAGTAGTAGTAGTAGTGGTAGTAGTAGTAGTAGGAGAAGAAGTTTATAATATTAGTAGTGTTATTGATATTGTTGTTTATGTTTTCCACAATTATGAAATTTACAGTATACATTAACATGACTGAAATCTAGACGTAATTAACACTTACAGATCGTTATATATAGAAAGTACAAGTTTAAACTACCCCGTCTAACATCATCCTGGTAAAATCTATTGAATAATACACAAGCGATGATGTTGTTACGTCCATCATGGATGAAAATCTAAAAAATTAGAGTAATAATGTAAGCATCATTTTCACAATATGGAACAAATGTCTGCACAAATTACAATAGCCATTGCTGTCAAGACATTGACCATTGAAATTAATGCATTTCGAAACCGTCTGACCGTCTTGAAACTTGTTGGTCAATTTTAATTGCACTTCATTATTAAGCAGATGTAATGTACGCTCTTGGATGAAGGAAATGGACTGGAAACTAGATAGCATCATATTGTAAACTTAGTGTATAAACCTGAACTTGAAATGTTGGCTGTACATAGTGGCATAAAAATACTTTTTTAATCTTGAAAACATTAGATCACACTACTTTATTTTGAAGAATAAAATATTTTCTTACATGTTTTAAACATTCCAAACCGTTAATAAGAACATGCTATCCTACCAAAACGAGTGTTAACACATTTACATTATGTATATATATATATATATATATATATATATATATATATATATATATATATATATATATATATATATATATATATATATATATATATATATATATATATATATATCATCTGAAATGGAGTATTTAGCAAAGATAATATTTGTTGCAGACTGCTTCATAGAAAGCGTCGAATACACTGGAAGACAAAATCATACGAAATCTGGGATTGATTGTATGAACTGGAGCAGTATGGTAATATATACTCCCATTTTAGTATTAAAAAATATCGTTATAAATGGTGCTTAATGTTCTCGACGTGTCGTTATTTTATAAACTACGGTGTTTCTTTCTGATAACAATTCATAAACTGATGCAATAAAGCAATTATTTTTTCAACACACGTCTTTCTAAATAAGTTGCAATGTTTCTCATTGAGTTCAGTCATTCGTGCTAGTATAAAAGATTTTGTAGAATATTAATTTATAGAGAAGTTTTTGATTGCTGTAGGAATCGTCGTGTGTAGGAAAAAACCACTAGTACAGCAAATGTTGGGGGACATCACCTGATATATTTTCATCTTTTGTTTGAAAATAAAAGAATATTTGCAAACATTGTATTTGTGTATTTCGGCGTGACCTAGATGAAAATAATAGACATATGTCAATCTATTATTGGAGTAATTATATTACATACGGTATCCATTTGATTATTACATCTAAATGTTGATTCTTTTGTCAGATTCCACACGATCATGCTCAAACAGATTTCCCCGACGGTTCTATAGAGAAGATAAGTACTTTTACCGATCAATCCAAAATCCTACTACCTTGGACGATATCGTCTTTTTCCATCTATGTCTGTAAATCAACAATTACCTTTTCCAATAGTAATTAAGATTCATTATTATTGTCCACCAGTCCACTGCCTTCATGCTCTATTCATAATGCAGACGCTCATGGTAAAAATTGAAATACAATTTGTTTTTTATACGCTGTGTCTTGAAACAGACATAAGGACAGAATAAGCTTTCACATAAGAAGACTGAAATAAATATTATAGTTACTAACAAGATTTGGACCGCAAAATTAACGGCATAATATTTCTGAACATTTTCAACGCACCACTAGGAATATACCTATTATATTTATCACAGCATTCATTATATTTTGACAGGCTGAAAACTACTGTCGTGACCCAGATGGAACAGGCCAACCGTGGTGATATACCGTAGATCCCAGAGTCAGATATCAACAATGTAACGTACCACGATGTGACATATTCAAGTAGATACTACAATATCATGGTCACTTATGATAAGATAAAAAAGGTGCATTGTTTTAAGTTCATGATGAAACAAAGACACTATTTTTTCAATGAAATGAGAAAGTTATAGACGCTGATGTATGAGTATCATAAAAAAGAATTAAATAGCCCAACATACATAAATTTTCCTTATTGTTTTTAGTAATAAGACTACACAAATCTGTCTTGAATATACTTTATAAAATATTCATGAAGCGAACTAAATTTCAAAATTCAGCGAAGATCGAAGCTATTCAAATGATTATGGATTTTATATGATGTGTTTAATGTCTTGTCATGCGACGATGAATGCTCCATGATCGTTTGATGTCTTATCTTATCTTGGTGAATGTTATATGATCGTTTGATGTATTTTCGTACAACGATGAATGCTCCATGATCGTTTGATGCCTTATGGTACACCGATGAAAGTTCCATTATCCTTTGATATCTTTACGTACATCGATGAATGCTCCATGATCGGTTTTTATATGATGTCTTTGATGTCTTGTCGTGCAACGATGAATGCACCATGATTGTTTAATGTCTTGTCGTATGTTGGTGAATGCTGTACGATCGTGTGATGCATTGTCTTACCTCGATGACTGCTCCATGATAGTTTGATGCCTTGTCGTATATCGATGGATGCTACATGATCGGTTGATGCCTTTATCGTACTTCGATGACTGCTCCATGAAAGTTTGATGCATTGTCGTACGTCCAAGAATGCTCAATGATCCTTTGATGCATTTGTGAAGCAGCATCTCCAACATGAGAACTGAGATGACTGCCATGGTTACGAGCTTAGTGTGTTTGTTTTGCTTGAATGTAATGTAAAGAGAGAACTTGCCAGACTTTCGAGAAGTTTTAAAATTCATATGACATCTCTAGCTTAATGTACAGATTTAACTACAGCAATTTTGACAATTAAAGAAGATTCAATATATTCTACTAGCGCCTCGTACCTTAATTCTCTAGCATTTGGAATTATTTGTTTTGCATTTCAAAAAAGGAAACAAATCATAACCGACATTTAAAGAGTACATTCGTAGCTTTTCATACCTGCACCAAACTATTGACGTTAATGGTTGAAATATCCACTTCTAAAACGAACACAAGCAGGTTTTTCTCGTTGATCTTATGATATTCACTCTTTCAATATCGATATTTCTTTCCCGGCATTATTACTTCCATTTCTATAGAGAATAGATAGGGAAAAATATAGCTTATCTTGACTGATTTCAATACAGCCAGTCAGATTATTATACAAATATATATATATACAGAGAGAGAGAGAGGGAGAGAGAGAGAGAGATTGTGTATCATATATATGACCATTATGTAATATGTAGCAAACTTGACTTGATTAGTTCTGTTCATAAGAAACTTTGTTTGCTTTTGTATAAGGATATGATGTAAACGATGCAAACTATATTATACAGTTTTAAATATTAAACAAAGCAAGTATGAGCGTCAGCCGGAGAAGAAGTACATAATCATTAATTTATCTTATATACATATGCTGTGTTAGGAACAAGAACTATGTACGTTAAATAACATAAATGGTTTATATGACAATTTTGTGGACAATATGTATGTGACATTTAACAGCAGAGATAAGAAAAATGAAAAAGGAAGGAACTTGGAAGCCACATAATGTTTTTCGCTTTGGTTTGACAACACTAATTAGAAGAATTGAATATCATACTGTTAGTTATTATAAAAATTGTATTGTTTTAGTTGTTTCTGCTGCATTATAGATTTTTGATAATAGATATTTGCATTTTGAATTTTTGTATGTTGCCAAAAATCTAGCTCATGTGCTAATTATCCTGAGCAATTTCTGTAAACAGTTAATACATAGTTTGATATATCGTCTGATTATTA
Organism: Potamilus streckersoni; assembly: GCA_016746295.1. NCBI lineage: Eukaryota > Metazoa > Mollusca > Bivalvia > Unionida > Unionidae > Potamilus > Potamilus streckersoni. Next base: position 282,375 of record JAEAOA010001294.1, on the reverse strand, counting down.
GAATATGTCTATATCAGGGCTATATTAGCTGCATTTTGTATTTAAAATTTAGTGATGGACTTTCAAAATTATTTCTCAGATATTATTTAGTTTTATGAGCAACGATGTTGAACGTTGTTTTCCATTAATTAGTATTATCTTTTTAAAAAAGTCTTAATTGTTTCCTGAGGTCGAGAGGAGAATTGTATAATCTAGTTTTCTTTTTCAAAAAAAGTATTAATTTGTGCTTTATGATCCTATCATAATCAACGGTTTGTCTGTTGCACCCAATAAAATTGCATTCTTGGAAATAAAGACATGAAATTATAGCGAAGTTTCAAATACTTTTATGTTATTGGATATTACTTCTGCGATTCTAATAAAGATGATTAGCCCATCAAAAATACACTAGGCAGCACAGACACTGCGCTGGATTTAATTAAGGATCCCACCATAGTTGATTCAGCATTTTAAACATTTGGGTTTGCTTCTGTAATTCTATGATTATTTTGGGTTTTAATTGGCAACAAAATAGGTCTAGGTTTTTAAATTTTCACTTTGTTGTCAAAGATAGTACATTATTTGTTAACGTTTACACAGTTTGTTCCTCCTTACGCATTTATATTGTATTACTTTAAGATCATATCGTAGCATTATTACAGGTTAGGTTATGACACAATATATTCCCATCGAATCTTAATTATTGCTTTCGCAGTCACATTCATCTTTATACGGTTCCTTGCCAACATCTTTGACCTTAAATACTTGAAGGATCTTGTCAACATATTAATTTGTGACAAATCTCTTTGTTTGTCCCTGATGTTGTATGTTCTCGCAGTTGTTAACATTTTTCAGAAGCAATTGTCTAAACCGTTGAACTACATATACTCTAGATGACCATTAATGGTTTAAGACCACTTAATATATTGATAAATAACCTGCAAATTCACAACAGTCTTGTTTATATCATCATCGATATGTCGATCGAAGAATTTTCTCATTTATAACATCCACAACAAGGTGCAGAGGTTTCTACCGATGTGATCCTCAGGTGAGAGGCATATTTGTCACGTGAAACCACCCAACAAAGTGTATTCATGTATATTATAATGCACATCTGAAATATTATCTCTTGATCATCTTTCTAGGTTCCCGTCGTATGAAAAAAAAAATAGTTCGTGTAAATAAAGCTTTTTTTTTCAAATAGAGTGCTCTAATTTTATTTACGCATTGTGTAAAAGCGTTTGCTACCATTGATAGGTTTGAATTGTGTCTTTGGAAGGTAAGGCTTAGTCGTTTATCGCTTCAGGGCAACTTCAAAACAAAACGAATAACTACCAATAATTTGAACAGCTGCATTTTCCTGCCACATGTTTTGTTTCACTGTTATTTGATGTACTGTCCACATACTGTATTTTACTATTTATTAGCCTTATATTCGTGCTTTCAAGATATGTTATTAATATGTTCCTAAACCTATTCTTATATTCTTGCTTTCTCTCCTTACAACTTGCTTTTTTTTTCTTCAAATGCCAGTTCTCAATGTCTCACGCATCATACCATTAATCTATTTGTTGCTTATCTGGAATCTACTTCTCAAATACTATTACAATTAGGCGAAAATTTAAATTTGACACAACATGTGTTCTGTAATAAATTTTCAAGCGTAGGATATATTTGGTATATGTGACAGAGAATCAATGTGATATTGTAACTGTCAGGCCAACTATTATTCATTGCGGATATTCATAGGAAAGAGGTAATGTGAATCATTTTGCAACATTTGGTTTTAAAGATAACTTGTTTTGTGAATATAGATAAAAAGTTTGCTATTATTAGGAAAAACAAAGATTTAAAAGGCATGACCATTGACATGTCTTTGAACCAACTAAATCTCGTCTACTTTATTCTCTGATTCGATATTTTAAAACTTTCCTAAACTACATAATCTGATTAATATTATGAAGGTAATCGTTATAATTATATATTATTGATCATTATATGTATCTTAAAGATATGAGAACTGACGCAAACATATCGTTTAAAAAATTTTTAAATTGCCAATTGCTAGGACATGCTTTAAAATAAATTATACTAGAGTATGGTAATAAACATACACTACTGTTAGTACTAGTAAAGTAACTGTCAAGATGGCATTCTTGGTCTTTACGGTAATTGGTGAAAGTTCAAAAATACTATTTTCAACGACATACTAGATCACGACAATTACTAAAGTAGACAACATAATTGAGTCTTTCAGCAAGTACTTTTTCAGGACAAATAGTTACATTAACAATTTCGCTACTTAAGTAATTTTATGACATAATGAAAATATATCTGAAATTGCAGTATATAAGAAGTAAAATTCTTTATTATTAGACCATAACAATTTCTATATTTCTAATATTTTTTCTATGATCCATTTTCACGATTTGGAGATATTTATATTTGACTAAGTGTATAAGTGTATAGAGTTCGTTAGTCTATCATACATTATTGTTTGTGTACGCATTTCCACGACACTGATAACTTCTTTTCATCAATGTATACCATTACATTTCATTTGTAAGTATGGCAACCATGTAATTCAGAATGCGGTTTTCACTTAAAATGATAATCATTGCAAACGTCTTCGGAATTTTATTACATTAATGATCACAACTGTAAATACATCGAACCTTACCCAGTGGAGACACATAAGGATAAGACACATTGGTCATTTCATTAATGGTGGTAGGATAAAGTGGTTCTACTATATCGATATATTGATTTCGTATGTGAACGTAAAGATGTTCAGCTATTATGTTATCTATATACAAACCATATGTTATATAATTCATGAAGTTACAAAAAGTAGTAACTTTAAAATTGAGTGAAGATTTGCGTTTGGGAAATCTAGTTAAGAATGATTTATTTTGTGAAGATATTACATCACTAATATTGTTGGTATTGTTAAAAGATCTTTATAAATAATATAGACACAAGAAAATAATTTAATTGAAATGAAATACTTAAGGACGTATTATATGGAGAATAAGTGTTAAAGAAATGTTTGAAACAAAATCACCAAATAAAGATTGAATACGTCTCGCTTTGAAAACATTAAACGTTTCAATGGCATTCGGAAAGTGAACCCTCTACGATGCTGTAGCATCATCAGTTGTTCTATTGTGTGCTAAACCTTCTTCAATTGTACACGTTTGCCTCACACATAAGTCAGTAGTAACCTGCAAGTCTTTTGCCCTTGAGTGCTTCACGTTCTATACACACAGCTTGCGTTATGAGAACGACAAACAACTACCACAAATATCACTTCAGTTAGTTTGGTTACTGCCCTCGAATGACCTCATGGACTTACGGTCACCATTTATACTGGTATTTGTAGTGTTCAAATTACTTGCACTTCACCTGTTTTCATGTTGATTGGGGTCAATATAGGGACAATAATAAATGGGTCTGGATAATGGGTTTACGTCATTCAAGCTACATTTTTGCCAGTGATGTCATGGCATTTGTTCCATTCCTTTTTTCCTATACAAAAATTCCCATACGTGCCTAAAACGTCCAAGGCTAATTTTCTTTCTTTGGAATAATTGATTTTAAATAGCCTCAGATGTTGCCATTTAGGATTAAGCATTTTGGGTCTAAATTGTCGAAGGCTGATTTTCCTTATTTGACAAGATTTGGCCTGAATCGTAACCCTACACTACTGTGTATATAATACATTACAAATAAATACCTTGGAATAAGTTTTGTTTAAATATTAATTGTTTGATTCACCGACTGCCATTTTAGACTATTCTCCTGTAGTTAGTCTGGTCCAGTAATCTGTTATCTACAATTTCAAAAAGCCTTTCCAAATATCTCTATTGAGAGTTTGTTTTTGAGGAACATACAGTTTTAAGATGCCGTTGTTCAAATGTTAGGGTGAACGAAACATATTATTTTAATATTTTCGGTAATCGGTGTTCTTCAGTGTCATTCTCAACTACATGAAAAAAAGACTAAAACATTTCTCGAAAAGAAACATTCACAATTTTTAATTTAATCTAGCCGCGTAAATGAAACTCAATGCTCTTTGAAAAGACTGAACTGTGATGCTGTTTTTATCGGATTATTAATATTTAATAAAACATATATTTGGAAATCATATGTTTATATAATGTATTACTCTCACATTCAAATCTAAATCGATTGATGAATTAGATGTAAGATAAATAATTTAGCATATCTGTCAAGACGTATTGCTTCAAAATAAATGTTTTCCTTGTAGAGCACTGCATTCTTCCGAAAATAAATTATACAAAAGACTCCATTGTTTGTCCAGCCCACATACATAAATAGAATTTAATATAGCCTCTAGCATTTAGCAGTTTCTTACTCTACTATGACATTAAATGTAATATGAAAAAAATGTTACCCACGTTTGAACCTTAAAAAACGAAATCTCCATGTCGAGTCACTCTGCCATGGTAAGTATAAATTCTTGATATAATATAGTAAAATTAAACTAATTAAATGTTAAAATCATTTGAATCATTCCATTGCAAGGCAAATAGCGACTCTTTATTTTAAAGCAACAAGGTCAGGATGATTGTCATACACTTAAGACGCATCGTTAAATTCCAACAACACACACATACGCCATCAAGATATCACACACAGATATATATATATATATATATATATATATATATATATATATATATATATATATATATATATATATATATATATATATATATATATATATATATATATATATATATATATCAATCTCTCTCTCTCTCTCTCTCTCTCTCTCTCTCTCTCTCTCTCTCTATATATATATATATATATATATATATATATATATATATATATATATATATATATATATATATATATATATGAAAATACACAACTTTTGTATATTATGACTATCATTTATAAATTGTCGGGTTTTGTCTGGTCTACGATCGTGCAATTTTGTATATATTTTGTCATTAATATTGATAGTCATTTAGTTGATCTACACACCCATTGTAGGGTGTGTAGATCAACTAAATGACTGTCACGTTTCCTGTACGTTTGAATTGGGTTAAAGCGTAGTTGAAGGTTACATACTTTTATTTAGTTTCAAGTTTACTGACTAGCATGTTTTTCAACGAATGAGGATGCAGTTTTCTTGCGATAACCCCCGGTTACCGGTTTACCGGTTACCTTCTGCTCTGTTTAAAATAAAATGTAGTGAAGCACAAAGCAAAATAACATCAAGTAAATCCGTCGACCCACCCTAGGCAATTGTTTTAGACACGGCATCAAAAATTGGATTAAGTAATAATTGCTTTGAAAGGAAACTTGTTTTATATTAAGGAATATTTTGTTTTCACATTGAAATACAAAATGAATAAAAGTTTGAGACAACTCAAAACGACTATGAATGACATTATGTCACATCAATCAGTAATCCTATTTCCTTGTTACAAAATGAAATTAATGCTATAGGTTAATGTATACTTGAATGTAGGTGAGGACATGCAAATACCATTGTTACAGATACGTAGCTCCTCATCTTTACTTCCCTCCATCCATTAACCTGAGGCTCTTAATTCTCCTCGATAATGTTTTTATCTTTTATCACCACATTTAAAATAAATGTTGAAACCTAAGAATAATCAATCATGTTTGCAATAGGAACTTCATCAGTAGACTGATATATTGTCTGATTATTTTTAACATCAAATGAAGGAATAGTTAGCTATGTTAACCTATTATCCCTGATATGTGTCAGGTTGTAACTATCACTGTCACAATTAAGGTTTGATTGTATGGATGTAGGACTTGTTTGCGTTCTAAAACTTTAACTATGTCTTAAGATACAATATGGCAAGATTAGACATTGACGATGTGCTATTATATCCCATGTGAGACTGTACTAGGCAAATTATGTTTATTAAGTCTAGTTTGAACTTATTTTCCGTTTTCCCAATATAGTCATGACGGAACACGCTTTCACCCCATCTTTCACTCATAATGTGAGAGATAGGTCCATACATATCTAATATTTCAGTGCAGTATGTTTCAATGCACATTACCTGTTTGTCACTAAAAAGAAAAATGTGTTTGTGGCATTCGGAAATCGGTCACATATATGGTATGATGATGCTACCTTTAAAACACCTTAGTCGAACTTCGATGTAATGTATTTGGAAACCTTCTTGTTCACTCGCTCAGAATAAAGACACCTTTTAAGGGCAGTAATGACATGATCGGTGTCTTGTTTTAAATCCAATGGGTCGTACTTTATTACTATGATGCAATGTTCTGATGATTCCACTGTTCTGATATAATGAAAATGAAGGTTATCGTCAAAAGCCTTAATTTAAGATAATCAAAGATTTGTTAAACGTGCCGTCAATGTTTCCCACCTTTTAAGTTTAAAAATGTAGAAACCCGCCATGTTTCCCCTACTACATGGCGATATAAACATATGGATGAATGATAATGATGTAATATATTATTTATTTTAACTTCAGCTTAGTATCTATATGGGAGATGGTGCTTGTAAATTTGTACTTGGTGCAAACCGAGGACGTATTTTGAGACTACACATCAACGTACCGAGGACACACATCTAAACAAAGAAGTCATCGGTTCAAAATGGTAAAATCTTGCTTCTCTCAACTTTTTTAGCCAAATATAACGTAAAATCATGATTGGTAAGAATGTCCCCGTTTACACGCTTGTTTCTTTTTCGCGATTTTGGAGAGTATCATCTTTATCAAACAGGCGATAAACACTGCCGAAACCATGTCCCCAATTGTCCGCTATGAAATTATACGTTGCAAAAACGTATTATCTCCCATTGTATCAATGCATCTAATAGCAACTACTTAGGTAAACTATAAGGTGAAAATCTGGTGCGTATAACAGTCTCTCGTATTTTTTTAAAATTAACATTCTATTCATTTGTTGGGAAACACATGATACATTCATACACTACACGTCCAATACAGGCACATAAATCTATGACGTGTACCAAAGAGGTAAGTAAAATTGCTACTGGAAGTACACATAAATTCATCGTAGAGTTATTGAAATTGCATAATTATCAGACCCATCTGTTAAGATCAAACGTTCTGTTTTAAACGTGATTTAACACACGTACATTTTTTAAAAAAAGTTATCCTTGATATACAGTATTTATGATATGATTATTAAATGAGCTATATCCACCCCAATTTCATCATTTGCCTGCTTAGCATTCAAACAGGAGAAAATAGATGGGAATCAAGTTAAAAATCCCATGAACGTGAGATCGCATTATCACTAACCGAATTTGGAAGTTACACTCACAGAAAAGGAGAAACGTTATATAAAGATAAATATATTATATAGAGGTCAAATATTTATAAACAAGACTGTCAGTCTCAAAATGAAAAATTTAATTACAGCAATATCATTTAATTGTCAAAACTTTAGACCTACGACTATACCTGCAAGCAATCATACACTGCTGAATGCATGCAATGTTATAGTAAAGTATATATTACGGTATAGTATAAATTTCTCTATTTATTAAAAATATGTACTTGGGTTTTGTTTATTATGTATAACTATACCCGAGGATGATTTTTCTATATTGTACAATATGTCGAAATAGTGTGTTTGTTTCCTACTTGCCTCACGTGCGAAGTTCTCTCGATGGGAAAAAACTGATTTCCATCTAGTGCACATACGATATAAGCTACATAATCTGTGCATATATGACTCACCGTAAAGTGATATTTTCCCTTTAAGGAACGTCTCATCAGTAAAGCAGTATACTGATGTAAGCATAAAGTAAATTGTTATGTATATTGTATGTTATAGCTATTATTCAACCATTCTTTTATATTCTATGTAGCTTCAGCTTGCTTTCATTTTATTGAAAACAGTTAGTACCATAATAATCCTAATAGACACAGCTAGGTCCACTTATGAAGCTGTTTATTGTTTTGTAATTTTTGTCGATAATGTAATTTATATAACTTACAGTATATAACATTATCGTATATGCTAGTGTCATGCATATTAAAAGGTGTTAAATTTATTTTCAGCTGACCATAATTATCCATAGTGGTCTTAGTGGACGCGGCACAAGCTGTAGAAATTGACCTTAGGAGCTGTAATGCTGAACCATAGCGGTAGAGCTTAGTCAAAGTGTTGCTTTTTGTTGACCAAATTGGTGAGCGCTGAATGCTTGATTGACCAAGGGACTGAATGGTGGTCGATGATTGCCATATTGACCGGTATGACTAGAAGCAAAGTGTGCTAGTCATGGAGTAGTTTGTTATTCCATGCACGAAATCTTTTGGGTGTGGGGTAATTTTAGGGTTTGTTATACCCAGTGTTTTAGGAGTATGAATATATTTTGCCTAATATGTATCCCTCTGTATTCATCATTTTAATATTTGAGTAAAGGACCTCATTTGCACTATTTTGAGAGAATATCTTTTGCTAGATGTGTATGGTATATCGTATTTGACTCTTTTGAGGAAAACACTTCATTCCTTTTCTCTTGTGAAATTAGTGCGAAACTTTCACCTTTATTCTTGTTCTGTGAAAGGTTATTTATTTGTATATGTTGCTTGCAGTAGTAGGTTCGTGAGTTGTATGTTAATTTGTTCAATATGTATAACGTATAAATGAAAGTATTAGTCTATATTTTCTCATTCGAGTAATAAATATATTATGTATATTACCATCAAGTGTCCTGTTGTAAATCCGAAATCCATCTTGATTATCTTGTTACAGTATATACTTGCTTCAGTTGGTGATTTGATGGCTTTGCTGAACATGTCAAGAATTGTGTTTGTATCGATATTTGTGTTGTAAACGAAGTCTTATTAGAAGAACACAAAAACTGTAAACACAAAGCTTCAATCCTAGTTGTTTTCACAAATTTAGAAAGGTGTTTAACAATAGTAAAAACGCTCAGTATGTTCTACTTGGTATTTATAAATTGAAAGAACATTTAATTAAAGCTTCATTAGATAGTAATAATCTTATTCATTTAGTCTTTTTGTTTTTGTTATGATTTACACAAAAGGCGACGTGGAAAATAATCTTTTAAAACTTCCAATCAGCGATAAAAAGCACAATAATCTCTGCCTCTCTTGCATCAGTAAGCGATCAAGATATATTTTAATATATCACTGATTTCTGAAGTATCAAATAATATAATACTTTTGATATATGTTTCACCCATTCTCTTTGGTATTCATGCATCACCCCGCCATCGAAAGAAACTGAGAATAAGTATGAAACCTAACACCTCGCTTCATCTCTCTGGCAATTATATGAGTGTTAGCATTATCAAGTTTGTCGCTTCTGTTGTTTCACCTGGTTCATTAATATAAAGGATCACGTACGTCTCGATACACGAATATATACTGATGTCGCTGATGACGGCTGTGACACTTGAATATTTGCTGATCTATTCAACAGGATTAGCGTCCAAGGATTTAGAATAATCAGGCATCATTTCATTTTGTTTTCTTACCTATGTCCCCTAATCAACGCACTGGTATCCCAGGTACTTCTTTAATACTAATATCACATTTATCTAGCTGTCCTATATTTTCTTTCCTGATACAAGCTAAATCTGTGATGTTTCGAAAAACGTGAATATATATATATATATATATATATCTATATATATATATATATATATATATATATATATATATATATATATATATATATATATATATATATATATACATATATATATACATATATATATATATATATATATATATATATATATATACATACACATATATATATATATATATATATATATATATATATATATATATATATATATATATATATATATATATATATATATATATATATATATATATAATTTACTTAAGCAAAAACTAACATTGATCATCTCAAATTAGTGAACTGTGGTGAATCAACATCGTAATAACAGACCATACTACCTTGTTTTGTTTCGTCCGGTAAACAAGAATCATCTCAATATACCAATATGCTATTATTTGTTGTCTCGTTGACTATAGAATGTAGTTCAGCATCGTCTATGCTCATTTCAGTGAAACTTTGTTTATTACCAGGCAAAAAAACATGGTTAATTTTTCCAATGATTTTTTTTACTAATATCTTTAAATAACGATATATAATCGCCACCAGATGATGCCAGTATTTCAGGATCTAATATCAACTTTTGTTTGAGTTCTAGATGAAATTATGGCTTCCTTTACTGTCATCTATGGTAATATTCCTGTATCGAGGATATGTTTATTAAGATGAACAGCAAACTTTAGAGACTATCAAATTGGCATACTTAAACCATTCAAACCACTGAATCATAGCACATCCTGTTAGATAAAAATGCATCGGTAACGGTCCATTTATTGCAACTCCAATTATTTCACCAGTCGGGAGACCAAATCGTTGAAAATATATTTGATATAAACTTTCTCCAAAATATATCCTGGGTAACATGCAATCATATATTTTGAGAAGACGTCATTGAAATCATATTTAGTATTCAACAGTATTCCAATACTATATTTGATACATGATCGCTGAATATCTAGAGATATTTTACACGTGATGGTCTCCAAAATTTGTCTTAATAGAAAAATAAGCAACAACAGATAAAACAGTAAAACAATTATTCAGTAATTGTTCTATCTCGCTCACGTCATCGGTGTATTTCAATACGAAATGGCCAACCGCGTATAAGGAGATATCATATAATCACTAGAGAGCATAAAGAATTATTCAGATCATCTATTGTTTTCATCGCTCTGAAACAACTACACGGACACGGGATTATATTTTCTGGTACCATAGATAAATCAGATATATTACCATGATAATATCTAACCCACTCGTGAAAATATTGTTACAGTCGTCCTCAATGCGTTAGCGTTATATCAAATATTACTATTGGAGAACCATTCGATTTATTCCCCGGTTACCGTTATTACCTCTATTGGAAATCTTAATTCGTTTCCAATTCCGCTATGCTAGGTCGCTTTTCTTATCTCCACTTGATCTGACTTTGAACTCCACTTGTTTATTTTTCACGTCAAAGTTCTGTCAGACCCTTTTCTCGTAACACGTTTGTGAAACGTTCCATCAAGATAAGGTTTATCATTCGGTGGGTAAATCGCAGGGTATGCAGGCTTATAGCATTGTTTGCAAATACCAGTTAGCATTTCTAATCTTGAATTTATATCTAACGTGGCAATGCCCTAGCAGTGTTGTACGCGGTCAGGCTAAAAATTCTCATGTATAATCTATGCTATGTCATCATTAACGTCACCACCGATGTTAACGTTGGCGATGACAACTATAAATTATATTCTGAAAAAGTATCTTAATAAGACTCCATATGGCCAAAATCAAGTTTACTATATAAAGTCGGAATCTGAGTTCAGTAAGAACTGTGCGAAAATATGGTTGGAAAAATTATAGGGCTTCGACACAGTGCTATGGTGAAACCAATGGTTTACACGAATCTCTGAATAAATGATAAAGATTATTTCACTAGATGTTTTAAGTAAAACAATTTACGTGTTTGTAGTGATATAAAATGACACTATACAAACGGTTAAAGCATTGAGACGACATCCTTTCTTTAAGATTTATGAGACCGATGATGCTTGTGTGATTAGCAAGTGTCACACAAAAGTTTTACTAATGTCTATTATCTTATGTTCATTGCTAAAACGCACTTCGTTTCAAAAAAAGTTATCCATCAAACAGATTGATATCTGGTTGTTATGTCATCAATCACATTGACCAAAATCCGCGTAATATATTCTTTGTTTATAAAACCTTGAGGTTGTCTACTAAAGCCAAAATTTTAGGAAACTCTTTAAAGTATCAAAAATGATACACAAAAGCCGCAAACAGAACGATTGCGATGGTGAAAATTATTATACAGTTACCGGTCTATAATAACAATTGCAAGCACTTGAACACTAGCATTTCAATGTATGTTCTTGGTGGTGAAAATGTTTAATATTTTCCTTTACTGTAGATACAACGTGCAGGTCAACTAAAAAATGTATGTTACTATATAAAACAACGGAGACTTTTCATTGATATAAAAAACCTGGACCCACCATTTTATGTTGGACCTCTTTATGGCCGCGACACGACAACATCGTGCACATACGGATTCAACGATATTTCATCGTTTCTTGTGTCGAACAAGTGACCATATTTATTTGTTAAGCTGAAATGTATTCGCGTGATTATGACGGATTATGCCACTGTAAAGAAAAGGGATTGACTGTAACTGATATTATTAAAAATCCAGGATTCAGATGCTGCAAAAATGTTGGGCTTGCTTGGTGTAAGAATTAGCATGGTAAAATAAATGTACTGAATCTCAGACATAATTTGTGAAAATCGTAAAATTGATATTTACCACATCTTTAGATATATGTTTGTCAACACCATCTGTATCGTGTTTGAGTAATGTTGTTAACATTTTTGTCTGCTTTCATTGCTAATACTAGTTTGAGAAACTAGTGATCAACGACATATTTGAAAAATATTTAGGCATCAAGACCCAGAACTCTCCTTTGGTGATCTTATAACGATTAAGAAATTCTGACTTAATCTGAACATAATCAAAGTTATTTACGTTCGAAGAAATCAGGTGTCTCCAAGAAACAACGGCCCGCTGACTGAATTCGGCCCAAGGGGCCCTCTCAACTGACCCGTGGAAACATTTTTCTACGAAAGAAAACTACGGAAATTTACGTATATCCTGCCACGATCAGCCGCCGCTTACATTTACGTAATGTTTTTACCTAATTAAAATAGATGCGCGCAGTAGTGAGTTATATTTACCAACCGATCACAACATTGATAAACCTTATTCGTTGCTTAATTTTTCGACTTCCGTTCACAGTCAATGATGATATAACGCCATCTAGTGGAGGGATTTTTGAATGGTTTACTGCTTGTTCAGACTTGGTTATTTAGATCACAGTTTGCCAGTTCTGGTTGACTGATGTGATGAGAAGTTGTTGGTGTCCGTTAGCGTCTGATTGCGAAAGATGTTGCACTCTATTTTTTTTTAGGAATTATTTCATTCGCATAAAAAAATATCAGTATATTTAAAGTATTGGTAATCTTGGTATATAATATGCATATTTCGAATATTCTGAAAAGGAAAGATTAAAGGCATGAATCTATCTACCATAAGTGTATATATTTGCACACTATATTCAGGTTAGTTTATCTTAAGGAATCATACGAATTTTTAAAAATTGTTTATGGTCTTTTGTAGCTATAATTGCGACGAAGTTAGTTCGCGTAATCAGGTTTTTTTTAACGATTTTGTGTGCAAGATACTTTCTATTTCACTATTTATTCATGTTGAATTCACTTTATTTTAGTGCAAAGCGATGGCCGAGAAGAGGAAAAGAAAAATGGACGATAAGTGTCGGCAATTTCAAGAAGAATGGAGTTTAAAGTAATTGATCATCAAATCCGGCGAGAAAGCATTGTGTGCGATTTACAACGAAACCGTGGCTGTAATGAAAATAATACGACCTGCGCCGTCATCATCAAATCAAATATCAGGATAAATATGTACAGTTGGAGATTAAATTTCCGTGCCGAAATTTTTTTTAAATTACAAAATTATCTCACATCACATATGACATTGTTCAGTAAATCCCTTAAAGAAAATGAATCCTTAACTAACGCCAGCTATAAAGTTGCCTACGTCCTGGCTAAAATTTGTAAACGATTTACAGATTTGAAGTAGTAAAGGAATGTTTGTTGTAGGTAGCTGAGGCACTTTGCCCTGAAAAGTCAAAACAATTTAAAAATGTAGCTTTGGGAGCAAATTCTATTACTCGCCATCTTGCAGGCATGGATGACTCAAATAACGAAAAATGCAAAGCAAGTTTCGCCATTTTTCAATTGCAATGGATTAATCGCTGTACAGCTGTTCCACCTCTCAACATCTTGTGCTTTTTTGAATTGTGGATGAAGACATGAATTTACCACAAGAGTTGGATTCCCTATATAGCATGTATGGCACTGTTATCTGAGAGTATATATAATTCCAATTGCTTATTGATTGGTGAAGGAAAGAACATAATTGACATAAAGAAAGGCTTGACTGGACAAGCGTAGCAGATGTGTAATAAGATCAACTTTCTACAACCAATGTTCCTGCACTGTATTATTCACCATCAAGTTTTGTGCGCCATATATGTAAAACATTTACAGTTTATTGAATCCTGTGAGGAAGATGGTGAATTCAATGTCACATGGACTCATTCATAGACAGTCCATAGGCATGTTAAAAAACACAGACACATCAGTAAGATGGCTAAGGTGTGAGAAAGTTTTGAGCAGAATATTTAAGTTAATAAAGAACATAGTTGAATTACTGGAATGTAAAGGCAAGAAGTGGGTATGGAAATTGGGATTTGCTGCAGACATAACTAGCCATTTAAATTTTCCTAATCTAAAATTGCAAGGAGAGGACAATCTATTTTCTGATCCATATACACACCTAAAGGCCTTTAAATCTAAACTTGTCTTGTCTTAGAACACGTACAGGCCAACAACTTGATACGTTTTCAGCAGTGGAAGGTCATCATGGCTGAAGCAATAGTTTAATTTTCCACGTCATTTGCATAAAAGATTATCAAAAACCTCCAGCGGTTTTAAGAATTGCATTCAAAGGCAGAAAAAGTGAGACCGTTCCAAAACACATTTGAAGCAGATCTGGCGAGTTGTCCAAATAAACAGAAGCTGGAGGTAATTGAGTTGCAAGCAAATGACCTCCTTAGGGACAAGTTCAAAGAAGGACTAATGTTAAAACTATTGCATCAAGGTAACTTTCAATCTTTGGAACAACATACCTCTGTGCACAAACATTTTCAGGAATGAAATATGTGAAGAAAAATTTGAGGATAAATTTGTTCGATGATAAACTTAGTTCACTGTTGACGTTAGGGTCATCAAATCTAAAGCCAGAAATGTCTGCTATTTTGGCATCCATGAAACAATTTCACCATTCCCACTTATACAAGTGTTTCGGTGTAGTGTATCAACGTGTTATTATATATTAATTGAATAAAATATTATTAAATACATAATTAAAAGCAACATCCATATTTTATTTATTTTTATTTGGATCTCATGTGTGCAGTCCGCCCCCAAATTGCTGTTTAATAGATAATGAGGCACTCGAGCTGAAAAGTTTGGAGACCACTGAAATATAAAACATTTCGTTTCTTATAGCTTGATGATTATGTTCATAATCAAATTTTACCCCATTGGAATGTCGCATCGTTGCAGTATTTTCTTTTACTATATACTATTTTATATAACCGTTTACTTGATTAGAAAATACCGTTCTTTAAACGTCAATTGTGTGATCATACTCATGTTTTTTTTCGTCACTACCACGTTGAATTAACGCATTAATGATTGCATCAGGATTTTTATCAACTACTCCTAAGCGAATGAGATTTCCAAATGTTTTTCCTAATAATAATCAATTTTGTTTAAATATTTTTTGTTGATCAACTTTCAATGAGATTCCACTGGTGCCACGGTTGTCGTCTATTTCTGTCTATCAAAGAAAACGTGATGATCGCAGTTTTCAAGATAATATATTAATACAATTGCCACAAACCCTGTTCGATTGAAAACTGCCTTTAAACGTGCTGGAATATACCTAACATTCTTTATGGTCCCTTTTACACCACCAGACGCTCAACTTACTCTTTATTTGTCAGTTCATTATGAATAACTGGAACATATGTTGTCTTTGTCATGTTGCTTCTCATATTTATATTGCCTGTCATTGGTCAGGCGGATCAATTTAAATACGTAGTATGTTCTTCCAAATGAGCGTAGCTAATAGCATCATTTTAATTAGCTGGTTGCCAGGTTGGAGGTATTACAGTTATTGCTATTTTTTAGTTGTTGTTTATTATCAGGTTATCTGTCACTATGTCGCCGGACTTATGGAGCTCTTGTGGAATATCATCATTTTCCGGTCTATACGCAATATATATTTTCAAACATGGTGAGATTGCCGGTCATTCTACCACCTGCTTTAATGAGTTTAATGGTATAACATACATTTAACTGGAATAAACTTTCTGTTCTTGTTGGATTAAACTTTCCTTGTGGGTACGAATTTTCTAAGTCTATTATTCCTTTTGTTATATTTATCTGTGACAAATCTAACTAATTTATCTAGGTTACTGTCGTCAACAGAATTAGTTTTTGAATAACCAACAACTTGCTTATTAGCATGTATTGGCATATAATTTGTATATACGTTTATTATCCTCTTTTTTGACACACAAATATTATCACTGACAACTCCTCCAGCCTTATATAGTTTACTGTTATCAAAAGACTTAAGTTGTGCATAACTAACAACTTGTGTATTAATAACATTGATTGGCGAATAATTTGTGTATAAACCTATTACGCATTGAATTGACATAGACGATTGTGTTGTCATTGTACTGCAATGTTTTTATGCATCTAACAAATCAATATTGCTTTTTGTTATTGTACTTATAGCAGATGAATATCCTAATGATGTTCCAAAGTCTCTATAATAACTGATTATTTAATATCTGACAGATATTGATCAACTTGATTTATAATATGTCGATATTAAATTTTGATAAAGATAAGTTGGTGAAACACACACCACTACGAACTTCCAGATTGCCATTATCTTAATGTTGGGAGCTCTGATATTGAACTACATGTACCTGCCATGACATGTCACAGCCTGATATTGAACTACATGTACCTGTCATGACATGTCACAGCCTGATATTGAACTACATGTACCTGTGATGACATGTCACAGCCTGATATTGAACTACATGTGCCTGTCATGACATGTCACAGCCTGATATTGAACTACATGTACCAAACTCCTAAACACAACCATATGATTCTATTCTCAAACACGATGAATTTACTCTTGGGAGATAATTTTAACTATGACATAATTTATGTCTACACCATAAATCCACAGCACGATAATTTGAGTCTGTATTGAAAATGTTAGCGAAATAAGTCGTTAAGATAAAGCAGTTAATGTTTGTCAGTCTTAGTTAATGATTGTCTGTTTCGTAAGTATGAGGATATTGAATGAAAATCTTGTTGCAATACATCGAGGAAAGACAAATTTAAAGTTCAATCAACAAATTTATGTTGGTGCAGCTGTACGTGATATAGCAAGGTGGTTGATGTACTATTTCCCCTATAATTTTACCGACAAGCAGTAACCAGATTCGGAATTTTTTCCTGATACAGATTTGCTAGTATATCATACAATATGAGGATGTACATCAATATATTAATAAATACCACTGCTTATTTAATGTATCAGATTATCCAACAATTAGTGGATTTCATGGTAAGGCAAAGAAAAATGATATCGGCAAGATGGGATATAAATGTAAGTTTGTGCTAGTTAAGTAATTTGCTTGACTAAAATATAAAATGTTTGCCGCATTTGTTTTGATTAGAAACTGAAAAAAGTCAAAAGGCATTCCGCACTTTTATATTACAAATGTATGAAATGTGATGGTTTTAAAGCAACACTAAACAGATGATCTATTTGTATTGAAACAAATGTTATTATAATAAATATTAAATACCTCTACCTTTGTGAATCGTATAGCGTATATATCTTCCTATTGGTCATTAGATAATCACAAATATATCGTGCAATAATTATATACAAGTACAACAGCATACTTGTACAAGATGCCTTACTTGTAATCACACCGAAATAAAACGTGTTTGGAAAATTAAATTAACCGTGCTGTCAAAAACAGCAGTAATCTGGCTGCAGAAATCGAGTTGTCGTATTAATCCACGTATCATGGTAACATCTAATTTCATCTCCTGCACCTATGTTTCTGGCAGATTTGATATTTTAATCGGGATATAAATGTTTAAGACTGTACATTTCTTGATTCAGTATGTATTGTTTTTCAGAATCAGAAATGTAATGCTAATAACTTTTCTAAATTTCCCTTTAGATGACTTTATCATAATAATTTGAAACATCTATAAGATGAGTCTGTGACGCATTGATAAAGCATGAGAGCCTCGTATTCGAGGTCTGGGGTTCGATTCTCATGACTGAGTTTTTGTCAAATGATTGCGCTGAATGCCATTTTTCTAATGATTCACTGTACAAAATTCAAACAGATAAATACACTCTTCCACAATATCACAACGAGGTGAGTGTATTTTTTGCACTACCCGGGCTTGGTTATCGAGGAGAGTGTGTAAACATAAATCCCCCGTTTGTTTGCGCGGTCTCAATTAAGTTTATATATAACTGTGACTGTCTTTAGAAATAAGTACTATATGAAACTGTGCAGTCCTTTATGACATATTATTTGTTCTCTATGAACTTGTCAGAATGTGTATTGACAACTTACATGCTTACATTGTGCAGTGCATATTATTAAGATTACGTGTACTCTAGGAACTTTCGAAGATGTTGTCCTGCAGCTTAGGAGTTCACAGGCGGTTGTGCAGTACTTAGAATTAAGATTATACGTGCACTTTAAATGTGCTAGATTGCTGTTTGGCATTATAGAAATTTACACTGGGGTTCTTCAGTGCTTCGAAATACGATTGTGTATACTCTCATATTTTCTTGAATGACGTATGACAACCTAGAAGTTTACAAGTGTGAGGTGGAGTCCTTATAAGTAAGATTATATTACGCATTGATCATCTTAGCTGTCATTTGTCAATCTAGAAGTTCTCATGGGATGTACTATAAGTTGTGTAAATATTAATCAAATTCTGAACTTTCTAGGATGTCGCATTGCAACGTGAGGGTTGCTATTTGTATTTTTATTTTAAGAAGATACAACTGTAGTAGATAATTAGAAAATTTTGTTAAATAAAAAATCAACCGTGTTAATAATTGATAACATTAAAGGAGAAGTCGAACCGGATATTATCATATAAATTTAGTCAGGATACATACCGATCCTTATTTGCTCGATAAATAGGAATCAATTTTTAAAATACAATCGTTTATTATATAAGGTGAAAAAACTTTAGTCTAGAAAAACCTCTTCTGAACTAGAATCTTCTTTTGATAGTGGAACGTCATCTTTTCATACCACTAATAGTTTCTCAAATATTTTAGATCAAAGTTCAAATATCACAAGACGAGCGCCCAATTTTATTTCTTACGTGACAAGGACTCGTACTCAGCAACAAAGTAAAGAGTGTAAGTCAAGAAGTTTTGTATCTTTAAGCGGAGTATTTTTTCCTAGAAAATACGGTAAAAATTTAAAAAAGGTCTTACTATTTGTAAATATACTCCAAAAGTTAATCCCATAATTTAAAAATATAAGTGCTATCGTTAAAAGTTTTAATGGAATCCAAGTTCGAATTCAGATGACGTTCAAAGGTGAAGGATGAAGTAGTTGTACGAGAAATTAACATTGATTCGTTGGATCAAAACTTATTCTAGCGTCGTCGTTCGCCAACACAACATTGAATACTTCTAAAAGTGACATTCACTGTCGTGACTTGGCTGGCGTCACCGACACAGATATCATTGAAGGAATGAAAAATAAAGATGGCAAACGAAACAGCAATCTGCAAAATACCAACACTATTATACTCACCGTCAATAAACCAAGAGTACCCAGAGTGGTCAAATTTGGTTTTCTGAAAGTGAAGATTGACGGAAACATATATCTTCCTGGCCCATCCTTCTCCACTATAGTGAAGAACAATCCTAAGGAATCGAAGGAAGCTCAAACGCAGACATATGCACCCGAGTCAACATTAAGAACTAACAATCACCCATTATAAAGCACAGAAATCTACGGCATCTACCCAAACGAGTTTGAATAACAATCAGCAACCTTAATCCCTAAAGAATCACATATCTCAGAGAATTATACAACAAAAGGGGTAAGATGATCCCATCAAACTCTACAAAAGGTTTGGGGGCATAGAGAGCATGGATACAGTCGATTTTGCTCCGTGTTCTCAAATTTGCTCCAGACCTAACCAAAAAAAAAACACCGCTGCTTCCTCCAGATAAATAATCCTACAGATGTTCTCCTCGAGAAGTCTAACCTAATTTCAAATTCTCCATTCTAAAATTATAATGGAGAACACAATTAATACAAAGGAATTGTCGAGGACTTAAAGCTAATTTCAATGATATTCTTCTGCTTTTAAATTGATATGACCTTGCTTTATTATGCCTTCAGGAAACCGGAAACCTTTTTAAAATATACGGACAACATCACATTCAAAACCTACGCCCCGTTTCACACCAACCTACAAAACGTTGACAGTGCCTCAGGAGGGGTTCTATTAATGTGAACAATAGAGCCCCATATAGAGTCATCCCATTAAATACAAATTTGCAAACAATTGCTGTAAGTGTCACTCTACATCGGGTGATTAAATTTTGTTCTATATAGATACCACTAAACGCCAACTTATCACAAAATTAATTAGACACGCTTGCTCAACAACTTCTCGCGTCATCTGTTTTACTTGGTGATTTTAAGGCCAAAAATATTGTATGGGGATCAAATTACATAAGCGACAGGGGCAAAATGGTTGACGATTATGTTACAAGACAGGATTTATGTATATTCAATAACACGTCTCTGACTTACTTGCAAACAGGAACGGGTACATACACATGTATTGACTTACTAATCTGTTCTCCTTCACTAATTTTGGATTATAATTGGAAGGTCGCTAATGACCTTCATAGCATCGATCACTTTCAAATATATCTTAATTACACCAATGTCACAATTGAACACACGTTTCCACAGTGGAACTTGAAGGAGGTTGTATGGATCAAATTTGAAACACTCTGTACAATCAGACTTAACAGGAATGCCGTACTTAACTATGATGATCAGATTCGACAATTCATATCTATCTTAATTGTGATTGCAGAGCATTCAATTCGTAAGTCCTCGCCGAATTTTCAAGGAACCCCAAAACCATGGTTCAGTAAAGAAGGCAAAGAAGACATTAAGCAAAGCCGAGAAGCACTAAAAATGTCAATAATCGTCCAACGCCAAAAACTTTAACTCCATACCGTATTGCTGGGGCTAAAACTCGCCGCACGATAACAGAAAGTAAGCGAACATCATAGAGAAAATATGGTTCAACTTTAAACCCTCGTTCCTCAATAAAACAGTTTGGGACACGATCTGCAAAATAAATGGAAAAGGAAAATAGAATTGTCTCCAACATCTGAAGCTAAATAACTCCAATTATAAAAGCAATCATGAAATAGCTAATATACTTGCTGATTGTTTCTTCAATAAATCGTCATCGTCTAATTATTCCGAAGCTTTCCGAAGACTTACTTCCCCCAAAAAACCACTATTTAAATTCACATCAAACAACTCAAAGAGTTATACTCAGCCGTTGTCATTAGAGGAACTGTTGCAATCCTTGAATAAGGCCCATAATACATCCGCTGAATCTAACTATATACATTACCAGTTTTTAAGACACTTTCCATAACCATCCTTGACAGTTCCTGATGGAATCATTAATAATTTATAGATTACTGGTAATGTACCAAAAATTTGGAAATAAACAATAATAATACCAATTCACAAACCAGGCAAATATAGCGCAGAACCTACCAACTTTAGACCTATATCATCAAGTAGCTGCGTATGCAAAATAATGGAACGAATGATCAATTCTCGGCTTGTATGCTATTTGGAAAGCAACAATTTAATATCTCCTTTCCAAAGTGGCTTTCGTAGTACCAATAACTGTCTGGTTATACTCGAAACATTTATTGGCGATGCTTTGATAAAGAGGGAACATTTAGTAGAGGTTTTCTTTGATTTGGAAAAGGCCTATGACACAGCATGGAAGTACGGAATACTAAATGACCTGCACGATCTGGGTTTAAACGGTCAGTTGCCCTCGTTCATGTCAAACTTCCTCTCAGACAGGGAATTCAATGTACCAGTGGGCCCCATCATTTCTGATATGCACGATCAAGAGACGGGTGTGCCCCAGGACAGTATTTTATAGTTAATTCTGTTCAACATACAAATTAATATCATCACCAAGTGTCTGACGCCAGGTGTTTATTTATCCCCATATATTGATGACTTTTTAAAATTTTACAAATCAAGGCAAATGCATGAAATCGAAAGATAATTACTGCAAAATATGAACAAGATTCAAAATTGGGCCAATTCTTGAAATCAAAAACTGTCTGTATATATTTCTGTCAGTTATGAAGACACCATGATGGACCTAAACTTACGCTGGAAGGAACACATAATCCAGTTATTGAGGAAAAAATGTTTAGGTCTTATATTCTACAGAAAACTGACTTTAATCCACATCTGAAAAATTTGAAAGCTAAATGTTTGAAGTCTCTTTATTTACTTAATGTAATAGCGCACACTGACTGAGGAGCTGATAGGAGAGTCATAACCAATTTATACAGAACGTTTATCCGCTCGAAATAAGACTATAGCTGCACTGTCTTTGGTTGAGCAAACGAAATGTCGCACCTAACTTTGGCAATAGAATATCACAATTCCTCGAAAGTACCCAAATTGATCTTTCAAAATTTCTGAAAACAACCATCTCCGAAACACCTTTATTGCTACTTGAGCAACAAAGGTTCTTTTCACGTTATATGATGGAAACAAGCGGAGGCAAACCCTTCCATTTTTCACAACTCGTGCCATGAGCACCTCTTACAATTTGAAAATTATACAAAAATATACAAATGGATCAAAAGATGAGTAAAAGGCTGCTGCAGCCTTCGAAAATGGAAAACACAGAACCAAAGTTCGCTTACCAAATGGTACGTTAATCAGGCGAAATCAGAGCAATAGATCTTGCTTTTGCAATTCATTGCATGCAAGCGTATTATAAACAGCAGGATCTTCCACGACTCACTATCATTACTTCAGTCACTACATAATAACAGACTGGCTAATGTTCTCTTTATACATACAGAGTTGAGTACTTCACATAATATAATATAATGTTGGTTACCCAGCCCTGTTGGAATTAAAGGTAACGATAAAGCATACAGCGCTTCTAAAATAGCCCTATCATTAGAACCTGATTTTAAAACAACATATACTGAATTGGAATGTTGTATCAAATACTTTTTACGTCAGAAATAGCAGGCATCATTGAGTGATGAATAATAAACTTCATGCCATCAAGGCAACCCTAGGAGAATGTAACCCTTCCTACGGAGCCGACCGTAGGGAGGATGTAGTCATTTAAAGAATTCGAATCGGCCATACCTAGTTAACCCACTCCTACACAATATAAGGAGAAGACCTACAAGAGTGCATATCTTGCAATGAACCATTCACTGTTAATCACCTAATGTTGAAGTGTTTCAACTTCAATTCTACGCCTAATCAATATTACAATGTGCAAGACATGAGGAAGCTCTTTGATACAGTTAGCATTTCTTATGTTATTGACTTCCTTAAGGAAGGAAACATTTATCATAATATATAGCTTTAATGTTATCACCGTGAATATTTTTATGTGTTATAAATGTATTTCGCCAGATTTTAATAACCATTCACCTGTCATACAATATTTACACTCCCCGTTGATCGGGAAAGTTTATTTATTGATTGCTGTTACCATTTTTATCGTTTTGCCTTTAACTATTCGGTGATCGACACAAAACCTTTTTTCCACTTGTAAATAATGAAGTATGTAACCTTTTTTATGGCGCTAAAGGGCGACTTTGTGCTGATGGGCCGTAAAAATGCAAACAAACAACCATTAAATCCATATTATATTATATACTTTTAGCTAATTTGTTGTTATAATATGACTGACGAGGTAATATATCACCAAAAAGACTAATATATGAAATTGGAATGAACTATAGGAAGAGGTAAGAAAATGCCAGGTTACAGAGCATATTTCGTTGGCGCAAGGTGATCCTAATAAAATATTTTTAACAGCGGCAGAAAATAAAATAATGTTAGCGCAGTAATGACGCTAAAATAGTATTAGTGCACTAGCTCATTATTGCTTAACTAAAACCAAACTATTAAACATCATATCTAAAAGCAATCCTGGCATTGTATTCGCTTGAAAAAGCTTATCTTATTACTATATCAGCAACACATTCTCCTGCCCTGGGATTTATCTTATAGCGTTTGCCTCAGGTGAAATTTGATTTCCACATTTGTTTCGAGATTCGACGAGACAATAGGTTTTGCCTGATATCTAAAATTAATAACACTACCTCGTCCTTCTCAATTATTTTCCTGTTGAGTATCCAGCTCCAAATTTTCAAGTCGATTGTCATTCTTTACATTAACAACGTGATTAATCGAAAGAACATCGGGTTTGGGTTGGTTTTACACATCGTTGAAAAGCCTGTGCGATAGATAACACACTCGATCTTTTTGTGTCCCTCTAACAGTTACTTTGAGATATCCAATACTAAAAGCACAAACAACCTTTTAGTTTTTCTGTTTCTAAAAAGTCGTTTAAAAAAAATACCGGTTGCGAGAGATACTCTTCTTGTAAAGATATGTTTTTGATTGCTGTCACCAGTAATCGATCCATTTACTCTATAGATTCGCTGTCCTTCTGGAATATCCTCGCAGAACAAAATACAAATAAAATCTTTTCTAAACATTTTAATTCTGTTAATATTATCACCTTTCACACTGATCTATAAACCTGCTAGCTTTGGTCTATCAATATATATTTTAGATGTTACGTTAATAACCGAACCTAAAGCATGTTCAGCATTGGGTTGAATATAACAATACTCATACTCGTTTGAGCTTGCCAGCTTTCGTGTCATTATACTATAATGATCTTTTTATAGCTTTAATGTTTTGTTCAGTGGGCGCGTAGTGAGTTATCGATCGAAGAATCTGTTAGATATATAATAATACACTATTGCATAGCAATGCTGAAATTGCGAGATATAGCCAAAAAGATCCTTATGGAAGAATTTGAAAAAAATAGCGACTACTTTCATGGGATTTGACAATAGTTATCGATTGGACAAGCAAATCACACTGGTAAATGTTGCTGCAACAAACCTTTACGCCCTGCTAGAGCCAACTGTAAAACATGAACTTGAAAATCTCAAGTGTCTAAGAATATTGTTGCTATATCATTTTATATTTTCAAAGCTTCTTGTACAAGGCAATCTCAGACACTTACTTTAATGCAAAATTAAAGCTTATTTTGCTAGAATTGATCTTTTGTCACTAGCTAATGAAATACTCCAAGAAATTTGGAAGTAGATAGAAGAATTTACCAAATTGTGTTCGGGTTGGAAAGGTGAAATGATCTAGGAAATTTTATTTTACACAATACAATATAACATATTAGGCTGAAATTCATACATTGACCAGACACCGAAAATACAAAATGATAAAATACTGTAAAAACATAAAGAACGTCGATAACAGATGCTTCCAATGGGTTATTCTTTCTATTTACATTAGAAAGTGACGCTTGTCGTGTTGGCAAGAATATTAATGAAGTGTCAAGATTAAATATTAAAGGCATAGACTTTCCAGTTGAAGAAAATCAAATACCAAAATTTGAAAATCAAAATGATACTTCGATCAACGTTTTCTGACTAGATGAAAAGAAAACCTCTATCCGAGATACATGTCAGAAAACCTTCACAGTCGACAATAAACATGCTGTTTTATAAAATCATTACGCTTAGATTAAAAATTATAATGTAATGGTCGGCAAATATTGTAATATACAAAACCCCCAAAACTTTTTTTTATTATCGCTGCTTGCACGGCTTTAATGACATTGAAAGATTGCAAAAGCATTTGCAGTACTGTGGTGACTTATATTGAATAACTATGATGTCCAAAAAAATAATGTGTTACAGTTTGTCAATCATAATCACAACCTAACAATTCCTTTCGTCATATACGCTGATTTTGAATGCTTACTTCAGCCTGTACTTGGCTCAGAAAATAATCCCAACCAATCAAGTACAAGGAAAACTCAAAACCAAGATAGAATTTTGTAATGATTCTAGATAGATAGACGCTTTTGTCTTCTTAGGCAAATGTTGGAGTGCTGAAAGGTAAGTGCAAGTACATGATTTTTTAAATTATAATGATCGATTTTAATATGTGCCTTATCTTTTGAGACCAGAAGATAGATAGTTGTACTGATTCGAGATTATCCAAACCAATCAAACATTATCGATGTGAAAATACAGTTGTTTGGCTTATCAAGCAGTTTGTCAGCAAAGTTGATCATATGTTTGCTCGTCTGAAAAGAGTAATTCCAATTATAAAACTGTCATCTCAACAAGAATCTGATAAAGAGCTAGCGGAATTTTTTAGTATTTGTGACAATGACCATTTATGACAACGTGACCATTACCATCTCATAGGACGGTATTGTGGAGCTCATGATCAATATAATTAAAAATTTCATAATCCAGCTTTTCTTACAGTTATTCTTCACAACTTTCGGGGATTTGATAGCCATATTATCGTAAAAGCTTTTGATAATCCTGACATAAAATCTCGTTTAAAGGTCGATAAAATAATCAAGTGCTTTCCAAATAATTTTGAAAAGTATATGTTAGTAACTTTAGGTAAGTTGCTCTTTATTGACATCTTACTGTTTATATCAGCATCAGTAGATGAGCTAGCAAAAGGATGCATCGTGTTTGATAAGTAAGAGACTGTTTTGGAGATAACTTTAATGTACTGACCAAACATAAGTATGTCCGTACAAGTCTCACGACGATTGGAGTAAATTAAATGAAGCCTTGATTCCTGACAAGGACATATTTTATTTGCAACTTAAAAATGAAAGAATAACCGATGACGAGTACAAATATATACAGGCTATATGAAAATAATTTGATTGTAAGAGGTGTGATGATTATAATGATCTATATTTGAAAACATGTCTTATTATTAGCATTTTTTTTTTAGTTTCCAAGAAGTGAGTTATAACAATTATGGACTAGATCCTTCTTGATATTATTCTGTTAGATTGCTGTAGTTCAATGCTCTTCTAAAATATTACATATATTTACATTTCTTTCGATTTGTATGGGTTGGCACCACCAAAGGATTTTCTTCATTATGTCAGCAATAAAATTGCTCCGATCTGGTATTCAACGCTACCAACACAAACATTAACTGATCCTCCAATATATGGTCGAGAAGTACTTAATATACTTGATGTTGTATCCATGGCACCGCCAGGAAAGCATCCTCATAAAGTCGAGCATGAGTATACCACGATATCGCATTTGTACAGATGCTAATGTCATAATGGTTGACATTTATGGATGATCTCAGAAGAAAGATAAGACCGTCGACTTTTCTAAATACGCAAATCTTGATCAACTTAGAAATGAACTCGATGATTTATTAAATATCACGAATGTGGATCAAAATGAATCGTCCTTTTTCAGGTTAAACAAGGATGATTAAAAACGAGCAACATACAAATGCCCGATGTACTTACACGAATTCCTACCGCGGTTACTAATACTATCGTTACTTTTGCTGATCAAGGTAAAACACAGCATTCCATTATGTCTGTTAATGGCTATGTTAAAAAATCGGCGACATATCTTGTAATATATTGTCAGGAAACAAAATTACTTATCTCGGAAACCAACCACAGATAACGACGCAACAGCAACAAAATATGTCGACGATATCAATAGCGATCAAGTGACAGCAATAACAACGACCAACAATGAAATGGCCACAATAACATCTGATTTTACCAATCACATCCAAGCGTTTCTAAGTTTCCGTAGAAACACAAATAGATTAATTAATTAAATTTTTGGACGTCCACCAACCGTTGACATAATACTCGTTTACATTAACACGAAACTAAAATATATTATTAGTGGAATTCCTGATATCATTGAAAAAACGAATCTTATTAAAATTCATCTCAAACAGATCATCAACATCGTGTACGTCGTCAGATCAGGCTCAGCTAGATGGACTCAACGAAATAAAATCATCAAACACAGCGTGAAAGTCGCGGGTATATATATATATATATATATATATATATATATATATATATATATATATATATATATATATATATATATATATATATATATATATATATATATATATATATATATATATATATATATATATATATTCTGTGTTAACGGTGTAGAATTTAACATACCACATATCCATTAGCTAATAAATTGTCTAGAACCATATCAGTGATGTTGGTTAAAGATTCTGAAGAAAGGTTCACGTTGGAATCATCGTATAGAAGTCTTTACTCCTCTAATTACTGGTGATGTCTGGAATTTGTAACTAAAGCTCCCATTTTAATTACTTCATTAAATGAGAATGTCATTATGTATAATGAATCAAATGACAGAGTCACTCGTTGACGTTCACCGTCACAGATATAATCAGGCCTGTAAGTTTCAGACTGAATTAAAAACTATCATTGATGAATACACGTTGAAAGTAAAAAAATATCGGAGACGCATGGTTGTTATCGATGTAGTAGTTTACTTTGTTTCTGCTGTTGTTGCTGGAACTGGATTATTATTATCAATGTTAACTATGAATGCTCCTGCGGTTTTAACGATTGTCGTTTCTACAACAACGTGTACAGGTAATCACTGTATTACAGCTAAGAAATCATCTACATGCACGAGCGATAAATTACGCGAGTACATGTTGAAATTACACTCAGCAACAGCCGCCCATATTAAATTATGCTCGCCCCTTTCCTTGTACCTCATTGATGGTATGATATCTAATGAGGAGTTCGTTACGATAATGAAAACCTACGGAGAAGCATTTGTAACAGAAAACAACGCATTCTCTAGTGACAATAGGAGAAAGATGGAGAATTAAATAATAAAGGTAACAATAATGTCAGAGTCCTTGACATGGTCAAGGGAATTTTTGCAGCAGATCGTCACTATTACGACGCCATCAAAAACTACTATGATATCAATAAGTTCGACCAGTCCTGAATTTAGTATTAACTTTCCAACTGCAATTCCAGCAAAAGAAATTGATTTGGCTCAACTGCGCATTTATAATAGCTGGCCAAATATCAGGTCCAAACTATTCGGTGGATAACCAGCAAATAATTCACTGGTATTTGCGAATAAAAATAAACTGGCAGTCATCAAATAGAGATTAATGACAAGTTCCAACGCAGAATAAAATCTATCACAGGAAAATAATCGCAAATAGCTATCACTGTTTACGAACCAACACTATCAGCGGTGATTGAAGTAAATTTCCCCTTGATTACCTCGTAGACATTTATCTGAGTTCAATCAGATCAGTGGTAGGATGGCCTGGAGTCGCACCGGTTTATAATGGAGTTTCAGAACCAACTAAAAATGATTTTAAAACGAGTGAAGGAAAATTCGTTAAAGATCCAGAATATCGAAAAAAAAAATCAATGGCATTATATAAAATTTGAATTTGATCTAAACAACAGTGACCATTACTTTACCGATTTTGACGGTGAAAGGATCCCCCAGATAACTAGAACAGTATTTAATGTTATCGAAGATCCCAAAGACGCAAGGGCTTACTAAAGACATTGTTGATGAAATATTTTTTAAAAGATTTTTGGTTACTCCCAAACCTGAATACGATAATACATTTAATGATTTAAGAAATTTACTAACTTTATTATCTCAGAATTATGATCATAATGTAAAGCAGCAAATAGTTGAGTCAATAAAACACTTAAATGGTATCCTATACGTTGTCAATCTCGTTTGTGATGTTGTGACGTTGTGGATGGAAGTTTTCAGATAGATCTTTTAAAGTCTAGCCAGGCTCAGCAAGGGTACATAGTATACACATTTTATACACGGGTATCTTATAGTATCAGAACCTATCAATCCCGTATAATTGCGTGTTCATAATCCGTTATTATCAAGAGTGAAGAGTACACTTTAAACTTACAGATAGAAATAGTCACATCGTGGACTCAAGAAATGAAGATATAAATATAAATCTGTATGTGAGGTCGTAATGCGTTAAAAGACGAAACAAAAAAATTATCTTTGGTACATAACTATAGTACCTGATACATAATGGTTGGTCCGTATACAACACAGTTACAATATATATATATATATATATATATATATATATATATATATATATATATATATATATATATATATTGTATATATATATATATATATATATATATATATATATATATATATATATATATATATATATATATATATATATATATATATATATATATATATATATATATATATATATAGATATATATATATATATATATATATATATATATATATATATATATATATATATATATATATATATATATATATATATATATATATATATATATATATATATATATATATATATATATATATATATATATATATATATATATATATATATAATTCTTTTACTTAGGTAGAATATGCATTAGTTTTCCCAAGGTTTTGGTTTAGCAATTATGATAGTTAATTGCCCCTCATTATCACTTTCATTTTAACTTTCATTTTCTCATATTTTCTCAATATTCCCTGAAATGTCTTGTACGAGATTTCATAATCATTTTTATATTCGCATTCATGAGATAATTCTAACTTGATTTTGTCAATAGCGTTTGTGAGAGGCACAAATAATTTTACCTGATCATCAGTGACTGTTGCCAGTGACCTTAACATTCCGCATTGGATTTTCTTCATACATTTGTAATCAGACGATAGCGTAAATCTGTTTTGGTTTTTAAGTTGTTGTATTGAGTCAAAATCACATCGAATTTTGTCAGAGTTAAGATTGTCAGATACATTGATACCGTTATGTTGTATTTTTTAATAGCAGAAACAATGGCTTTTATATTTTCAGTATTAATTATATAATAAATACATATTTAATATAAAAATTAGCAACATAGTAACGAGAACTGACATTCGATCTACCGTTTCTTGGTTAATCAGGTTAAAATAATTAGGTTTCTGTTGAGAAATTTACCCCAACAGAACCGCAAAATGTCCGAAATCGAAACTTTAGAGACTCAGAGGGTTCATAGTGTTGATTCGTAAACAGTGATAGCTATTTTCAATTCTTTTCCTGTGATTGATTTTATTTTGCGTTGCTACTCGTCATTAATCTCATTATGTTCTGTTCTTTACACATGCGCAATTGGCCACAAGGTTTGTGTAATACGAGCACTATATACATTTATCATGATAGAGTCGCATACAATACGTGTATTTATTATATAGCCAATTTCTCATAAACAGAAGCCACATTGTCATAGTGAAATGTATACAGCGAATAATTATCTGTTCGTACTGCCATAAAATCCATATAACAGATCTAATTATACAGCGAGTTTAGCTAGCCAATCACTATTGACTATGCACTCTGTGAATTAAAAACAAATAATGCAGTACGCGGATTTTATATAAACAATGGATAAAGTATAATTTATCAGTAGGGAATGAGTTGCCAAATTAGCATTGAAAATACCTCTGTTAGGTTTGCAAAACCTTACTATGTTATAAATCATATGTGTATATAGTAATTCTCCATCAAAGAATTATGATATATATGATCATACTTAAGTGTGACCAAAGATTTTCGTTTGTTGGTTTTCGTTGGGTGAAACCCCAAGAATGTTAACGGAAATTAACATTAAATTTTAAACTTGTTGATCAAATACTGGTTCTTTCCAGTTCTTTTGCTGGTAGTGTGTAGATATTTTATGAGCGAATTACGATAAAAAACCGGAACACACTAGTGTTTGGTAAACAAATTTAAAACTTAATGTTAATTCCCGTTAACATCCCTGGTTTTTGGACTTAACGAAAACGAGTAAACGCAACAAAAAACAATGATAAAATCGACTACAATGCCTACAAATAGCAAAAAAAAAAAAACAACAAATTTGATAAAAATCGAGCAAAATTAAAACTTTGTAAAAAAAATTAAATTTGATTAAGAAGAGAATGTTTCATGATATCGAATGCCGTTTATTGTATCTTTGTGTAGAACCATCAAATAATATTTTCTGAATGATATGTGCAGATTGCAAACTAAATAATATTTTTTTCCTAACAATAAGCGCAATACTGAAAAGTTTATGCTTGTCCTGGTTGTCGCGCTTGATCATCTAGGTACTGGAACATAAAATTTTGCTCAAATTTAAAAGAAAAAGTAGTCTTTGTAATTCTATCAGCAACTGATTTAATTAAGGGTTGTACAATGTTAAAGTATTTAAAAGCGGAATAAATTGACTTAAACTTAAGTTCTTCTCCCGATTCTTTAATCACGGATTTAATAGCTTCTGCAAATCGTACGCCGCCAGTTTTGCCAAATTTGCAGTTTTCACTTTGCGTGATAACACGTAAATTTCGAATTGAGTTGTCAAGTTTATGGCTGTTTATGTGGAGAACTACATACCCATCTTTGATAGGTCCCAAATAACACTCGACCACAAAGCTATGCGATCGATAATTTTTATTTCCTTTGTATTAAACGCAAGATTACAAAATTTGGTAACATTACCTGCTGAAGTTTTCATTCTACAATTTCTAATAATACCATTACAATTCGCTTCATAATTGGTTATGATTGGCTGAGGCACAAACTCATTTTGCTCCATTAATACACTATATACTATTTGTTTAAATCATTGGTTTGAAAATCTAGCTGGATAATCTTCTTCGCGCTTTATAATAGATTCAGAGTTGTATTATTTATTGTAATATCTTTTCAACTCCCTGTATCTTTTACCACCACATTGCGCACAAAAGTGCGTCTTTACTCGCACAACAACAACACACCTAACCAATTTTAAGCCAGCGTCGATTTTGATTTGGTTTAATCATATATACATGATTAATTCTTCAATTTAGATGCATATTTGCCTTAATTATAATATATATCCGCAATTGAGCTTACTGCCGCTAGATTTGATCTTGACAGTCTAAATAAATTTAGTTTCTTGATGCAAGATCTAGCTTTAACGAATGCGGATATGACTAAACGCATCCGTGAAGCCAAGAAGGAGTTTCGCCACGATGGTGCTGTTCATGTGTGGTCCACATTCAGGACTGGAAATATTATCTATGTGATGAATGACAAATGAGCAGGAGAAATCATTGACTACCTCGATGTTTGGAAATATATATTATTTTAGTAAAATTTATTGTAAATACAGAGGATGATATTTGGATCATCCGAGACAAAAGCGAAACCGTCCATAAGTCAGGGAATAATATTATCCTCAGTGCAAATTCCAAACCAGGAAATAATGACTGGAATAGACAAGCCGTATTATGGTCGATCTTATCCAGTAACTGCTGTTGTGTACGCGCTCTATCAGTTCAATGATAAACCTGATGTAAAAGATCTCAAGAAAATGAAACTGTTATCTTTGACTTCGTCAAGAATAAACTGTCTAGCGGAGAGAGTTATAGAACAATTCACAAACGCAATACGGAGAAACGGTTTAACAGATTTAAGGCGTAAAGAAATAAATATGTGGGCGGAAAAAGTTAAAGACACTGGAGCGTCCATCAGCGACGTTGCTGAGCTAGAAATGTTATTAAGATTTCCAGTAACAGTGAAGACATTAAACGGAGAGATTTTTTACAAACCAAAATATATAAAAAACGGAAACCCTATAACAATAATTCATCGTAACGCACATGCATGGACTAATGCTGTAACTGTATTTCCACGAGAAAGAATGGTTAACTTTTACCACGATGATATATTCGATGCCATCGGTGATATTAGCAAACGTGACCCTGTTTCAGTGTGGTTGTTTCATAGTTCTGAATCTGATCATTATGATCAGTTTGTACGGTCTAACGGTGATATTTATCGTACAGAATCGCTTAATAAAGAAATGGAAAACCTTGCGCTAAAATATACTTCTGACGATGTCAAAGTTAGACAATTACTAAGTAATTGTTTTACCGTACCATCGGTTGCTTCCCATTTCGCTCAGGAGAAAATATCTT
Organism: Potamilus streckersoni; assembly: GCA_016746295.1. Taxonomy (NCBI): domain Eukaryota; kingdom Metazoa; phylum Mollusca; class Bivalvia; order Unionida; family Unionidae; genus Potamilus; species Potamilus streckersoni. The sequence goes on along the minus strand of JAEAOA010001294.1, from coordinate 248,303 downwards.
GTTATCCTGGGAGTTTTCTTGGATATGGAGAGTGTTCTATATACTTTTATAGATTTGGACATCCTACACATGACATGACCAGAGTTGCGATAAATGGACCCTTACCAGAGTTTGAGTTAACAGGATTTGCTTATGTAGAATCATTTGAGCTTAGATAAGGTCTACATCCGATTGTTTATGCATGGCTTTAAAAACATGTTTCGGAAAAATGTTGGGCTCCAATAGTTCTGCTAAGGTATATGCTTGATGCTGAAATTTTAGTATCTTTGAAAGTAGCTGCAGTTATCATATCATATCGCGTGCAAAAGCAAGTTTGGTTGCCAGGATCTGCTAAACACCATGAGAAACTTGCAAAAGATCTCGGCAGAAATATAATCGGTAAGTTTAAGGAAGGAGGATCACATGATCATAAACGAACTTGCACAATATAGATTATGGACGTTGCTGAACTCGACTTTATAATCGTTGATACGATGGTGAAAAACACATTTATTAAACCATGTAATGCTTATTTGCCAGACAGAACAAAACTAGGTACCATTGTGAGCCATACTGTAGGCGAGTCACCGCAGTTTACTCATCTAAGATCTTCGATGCTAGCTGATGTTTCGATAAATCTATTATCGATGATAAACAGATTTCCTCGTTACGCTGTTAGAATTGCGAAGATTTATGTTTTGTACACAAAAAATATAAAGATTCATTAAATCTCGGTAATGGCGAATCGGGAACGTAAAGAATAAAACAAGAAAACATAGTTATTGTGAATCTCCCGATATTGAAATTTAGGAAACGTATTAAAGAAAGAATCTAGTTTCAAAATTATCTGCATCATCCGTGTATGATCCTGTATCTAGACATTAGACCTTTTACCTAAATGGGTGTGGAGGTTCAGGTAAAACAACACGCGCGATTAACTTATTCATGAGTTTAGATATGACTGTTTTGACACCAACGCACCTGCCCGCCAGGTAAATAAGGCAACGAGTTGTAAAATAGTTTCTTTAGGTGGTGCGGAGATACATGGACCCCATCACGAATGGGTAAAATATATATACCTAAATTCATCATATGGGACGAGATATGCACGGTGGCTCTGGAGGTATTACAAATATTTCTTGATTGGCTTTTACTAAAGAATACTTATGTGATCATGTGTGGCGATCATGATAAACCACCACCCTTTGCTGGGCAGTCTCCACATTAGTGGCTGAAATCATTTGTAGATGATTACGAAGAAATATGATCATAGAGCTATTGGTGAGTCGCTAAAATAATTCAAAAGATTAATACGACTACAACCAGGTACAATACAGTGTGAAGTTATGCGTGAGATAATTCCAGAAACATCCATAAATGATTTGTGGACCCTATGGAAACCTACCGATTTGATATTTGCCAGTAGAAAAATAGTTCGTGACAAACTACAAAAGAAATTTAATGCGTTACACAAAGAAAAATTCCAAACGTTACCTGTACCGTTGTGTTATCGCCCAGCAGATACTAGACAACAAAATTGTGATGTTGAGATTCCCAGTGTAGACATTATCCGAATACAAAATCTTGTGTTAAATGATATTTTCCTTGTCACTGTTGATGTTGTCGAGAGAGCCTTAGACAAGGATAAATCGCCATGGACGTTATGGTATGCTATAACGATTCATTAGTCGCAGGGTATGCTATAACGATTCATTTGTCGCAGGTTCTCATTATTGCGTTGCAATTTGCTGAATGATTATTTGTCGTTGGTTAAATATCATAATAATATCCACATCTATAACAAACTCTCGATTATTATTTTTGCCACACTTATTGACCACTCAATACGAAAAAAATTTGCTAGAGTTTAAAACTACCTTCAAAGATACCAGCCTGACATGGAGGCTATTTCAATATATGATAAATGATGATAATGTCCTATCCATGATGCATTTCATTAGTTCATACAAGAATACAATGGTGTTAAATAAATTGATTTGTTTTGAATGAAAATACCGCCATAGTTTCAACATTAGTCGTGTTAGTTTATTTCGCATATTTTGCTATGTTGAATTAATGTTAGATAAATGTAGTGGTCCCGAATGATTACAGGATGTTGAATAAAAAATTACTCAAGCTTATAATGGTGTAAAGATATAGATTGTAACAATTGCATTTGTATAGTTTCTCTACCACCAGAACTATGACTATTTATTCTACAAATTATTTTTGTTATAATCATACAATTTATATTCATAGGTTACCGCATTTGTATGTGAAAATATGATCACGTTTTTCCGATGAACATTATCCGCGAATTTGGTAGTGAAGTATATTCATCCGAGAAAACGAGTTAATGTTTTCCCAAAATAATGGATTAACCATTTGAATATATGTTCATCTTCTTATACTACCTTAGGCTTAATTACACAAGCAAAAACATTACGAGACAGCAACGAAAATGAACTTATGTCGTGTTCAAAACTAACCGCACAAGCGTAGCTGCATCATTACACAACAACGTTATGAATGCTCACGTAACTGCGCTCATACCATTTTGATCTTGGTCGCGCGCCAAACATAAGTTTCGAAAGAAAATTGCGTTTTTCTCTACTTAAAATTGAACTTTGGAGTCATATTGTGACTGAGTGCGCATTGCAACAACTTAATCTTCTGATCTGTAATGAATAGATTTTGGTATTTGTGTCGACTGTCGACATTTCACGATGATGTACTGAATTTATTTACATCGGAATTCAGAAATGTATGTGCCAGTTCTACATGAAATACAAGTTAATAAATCAGTGAAAGAGAAGTCTTTTGATATCACCGTGTGTGTTTCTGATCTGTTATTGAATGCTTGAAATCGTAATGTGGGAAAAATATAAAATCTTGGGATTGCAGTTATCTAAAAGTCGTTATGGAATGTAATGTTTATTTCGTTTTTGTGTGCAGTAAGGAGGATGAAATTCCACTTGGAATGTAGTCCAAATTACAGTACAATTAAGAAATATTTAATCAAGACTGAGACTCCATATGACTCGTAATTTAGATTTGTAGAAATAAGAATGTACATTTTGAAAAAATTCAGTATTAAAAACTTTTAAAAGTGTATGCCTTGCCATTCTTATTACAAGCTAAAGAAGATAGTGTATACGTTGTCATTTGAGTGTTATTTGTAAGAATCCTCTGGCGTCTATGGCGAGCCTAATCTGATACATTGTATACAAATTTGAAATCGGACCGTGCCAAAGAAATTGGTTGTGGCAGGCAAAGAAACATCTGCATAAGTTCATTCAGAACCAAATTGTTTGTTTACAATAGAAAGTAGTAACTATTTACATGAATTAAGTATGAAATATACTTGTGTGTGCAATATCATAAAATGCTGCTCGATTCTTACACTTTGAAAACTTAACAGAGAAATATATTTATATAATAATAACATTAATATAATGTGAGTCTAATGTGAAATAAATTTATCTTAATTAGTTATGTTTATAAGATACACTGTTCTTGTATAATGAGTGAGATACTTAATAGTTTGTACAATAATGTTAAGTATTTATTGCTCAGACCAAATATTAGTCTCTTCCCCAACTACTGTCACTGCCTTGTGTTTGACTATATATGTTTTTTAATATTTGTACCACTGTGGTATAGCACAGTCGGTGTATGAGCGTCGTGATTAAACATCCAGTGTAGAGTTCGAAATTTCCTGTCTAAAACATACACTTATGCCCTTATCAACACAAAAGGTCTGACCCAAGTTTCCTTATTTTAAACGTACGTCTTTGAAAAAGCAGCCATTATACGCTCTCAGATAAATAGTAACAACTTGAGATCCGGAAATTCGTCAAAGAGTATACACTTCCTAAACGATAGCAAAATCGGTGAACAATTGCACATTTCCTAAACGCAGCAACTGTGGTTATGCTGGACAAACAACAACTGTTGTTCTAAGAAGACACAGCTGAATCAAATTTAAATTTAGTTTGAAAACGATAAACATTAGAGAAATTGTACATTGTGATGAATTCAAAGGACTTAAAGAATTATTAAATACAAAAGAACAGTATTTGAAACCTTCTCAATATGACAGAAGCTATATAGAAAAAAAAATGATTCAGTTTTGGGGACACATTTTACCTGAACAAGACTAAATAAAGTACTCCAAATACCAAGTTTAACGAATGGTCAAATATGCAACAATCTATTTAGCTGTTATGCAATGTAGAGACGACACATTTATCCAAGTCAGATTATGACCTTTGTATATTACCGATGACAAACATTGTTGACAAACAAGTGTAAGAAAATATTTATGCAAATCCATCCCGAGAATCATTGATGCTTTCAAAACAGTTATTCTGTACGCATAATGCCAAGCAAGAAGCAAGAAAAGGCAGATGACATACACAATGCTTTCAAATTTTTATAAAGACAAGAAAGAAGATATAATTTGTATAATTTAGATCGAAATATTCCTGTCTCAGTTGTAAAATTGTTTATCTAGCAATATTAACAGTACATACACTCCCGATTTAAATAACATATATTACCTCTAACTCATACATTTAAACGTATGATAGATTGCACTACCTGACGTTATAAGCTAAGTGAGAAATATGAACAAGTGAAAACACCGAATTTCTGGAGTACTGTCTAATTTTTCGAATATATATTCACTGAAAAGAATGTGTGAAGAAATATCGTCTACATATCGTTATAGGATGATCATATATACATATCCAGTGACAATCAGGGATTATTCTCAGAAAATAATATAAAATACAATGATTAATAAATATACAAACTACACGCATACCGCAAATACAAATTATATATGGGATGAACGATGCTTCAGATAGGTATTCTGAAGCATAAAACCAGAATAGACACAGTCTAAGGAGCCTAAATAACGTTTCTATACAAAAGGCAATATATATTGAGAAAATATAACACTAGGATAAATAAGGAGCTTTATTGGCACGATTTACTAGAATCCTGAAAACAAATATTATGGATTTATGCTACTCAAAATAAAATCCTAATTGGTCTGACATTTAGACTATGTTAGTTCATGGACACAATATGACCAGTCAACCGACATGACTGTAGGCAAAGAGTGCAAGAAACAAATTGAATCTAAATTATTTATTACTATATTTTGAATATATAGAACTGTAAAATTCAAAATAGTGAGCTCAGGATCTGCAAATCCAAAAGAATTTGTGCCAACATCTATATTCCTAATATTATCACGGAAATACTACTGATTAAAACATGATTGCGCTATCTAAAAGATACAGCTTGAACGATGATATATACGGATAAATTGCAAACACCTATCTCAATATGATAAACAGGCTGATGTGCTAAGACGTGGAAAGATTTTTAAGAGAAAAAACATTGCAAGTAAAAAGGTTGTTGTTTATTAGTACAAAATTTAGTAAATTATGTTTTTACACAGGTATCAGTCAGCAAAATAGAAAGCAATTAAAACGTATAGTAGAATAACTAAAACACAGTCTTAAAACTATTCAAAACTTCGAAGTTTTCAAATGAGCTGATCGTATAGGATTTTGACAGGTGTGCTGAAACAGTCCGTTTGAAAATCTGGGCTAAAATATAGCCGCCGTGATCGAATTTGTGATAATTGTAAAATCAAATTAGACGAAATATATACTGACAAGTATTCAAAAATGTATAATAGACATCCATGCAACGGATAGAAACGTATGCTTATTCGGTTTTCCTATTTGAAATATCTGTTCCGATTTGTGTACATCGTCCTGTAGGGTAATGTGTTGTTATAAAACACGCATATACATGTTACTCTTTCATTCATAGTAATCTGCATAACCGTCTGATATTACCTGCCTGATTTTGTATGATTGATTTGAGAATTTGTACACATTGTTTTGAAAATAGACTTCTGATTTGCAAAACTGTAATTGAATTCCGTGATATTAATTAGAAAGTAATAAAATACATGGTTCAAATCATCGATTTTACAACTTGCATTCTTGAATTACATCGCTACATCGCGATATTTGACCTTATTGTATTCGTGAATTAACTTTGGGTAACAGTTAGACCATTGTGCTTATCATTTTGCTTAAATACTTCCATGGTTATAGTATTCAGGGTTATAGTCAACCTTACCACTACAGATGCTATGGATTATATTATTAAGAGGTGGATTGCTGGAATAATTGTTCTTGTATTATGTGTTTCTTTTGTCTTGTTTTATTGATTATAAAAGCAAAATCAGGTTTGCTTAAACAACTGTTCCATTAGGATCCCACATTATATCGTGCCATAACCCACAACCTGTTCCCATGGAAAAATGTTTAAAGAGCAAACGTTTTCCATTAATATCATTATTATTGGTCGAACTATTTGAAATATTTGTCATTTTTGAATACCATTCTTTTTTGTCAAACATTATTTTTTCTCGTTATTTCCTTTCATAATACAAATTAATTTGTGTTGACCTGTTTTATATAAATGTTGTGGTATCATATTCTTTCTTTAAGTATTATGGTCTCATGCCAATATAGTAGTTTTGGAAACTCATAGAAGTTGTAGTCGGAGAAGGTGAATGTGCTTGCTTGCCTTGTTCAACGCTTTCCTTGAATAATAATAATAATAACATAGCTAAAGATGTTAGACACTTTATGTACGACTAAGTATCAAACTAGAGAACAGCAGTTAATATACTTTTGTTACTAGAGAGCTAGCACCCTCAGGTAGTACTGCTAGATTGGAACATTAAAAACCTATATTCAAGCAATTACTCTCAAGCAAGATTGAGATACAAACATTGTTGTTGATATAGACAGCAGATGAACAAAGAGCTGACGCATGTATTAATCAGTTAATATTTTCCATTTTCTTTGTTTTATTCAGTGGACCAAATTACTTCAAATGGTAGACGTTACAAATCCTGCAGACTTCCTACAGACATTCATATGTAGTGGGGGAAAATCTGCTTTGGCTTTATATATTTAAAGTCATTTTTCAGCACATGCAACGCGATGAAGAACCACAGTCTAATGAAATGCTAATGACAATCGTTCTCACATACTCATGATGGCCAGGCTAGGACCAGCATGGCAGGGTTGGTATATAAAGGAGCTTAAAATGTAGCAAAAGTTTGGTGATATCGTATTTTTCAATTGTCTGTTTTTTAAATGAAATTAATTTACAGTCTCTATAATATTGATAGCTGAAATAACATATCTGCACCTTGTTAGTTAAATTGCGATACCTCCAAAAGTTTGTCATACATTACGTTCTTTCTTTCCATAGCGTATTTATAGTAAAAGGTCATCAATAGCGAGAAGCTTGATCATATAGATCCTTGTACATTATTAGGTTTAAACTCTGATCAACACGAACCATAACTCTATTCACAAGTATTACATCGTCCATCGGTTCTCGTTGTCATTAATAATAGTTACATAACTGGGTGGTTGAACCGACACGCTTCATTTAATGCCTTTGAGTAAAACATCTGTTTCAGCCATTAACACAGTCATTTCGAAAGCAAGTTATTGATCTCCATGCAGCTCCTCTTGATGTCAGTGGAAATCTATATTGCTTCTGCTATTGGTATAACACAATTTGTAAAATTATAAAACACACACCAACACACACGTCGACCAAATAAATAACGATGGCTTTTCAAGTTTTCAATTTTGTTTCGGTTATTCAGTATTAAATGGATCTACCCTGCAATATCACTCAAGGCAGGGGAAATTTATTTCATTCATATGCTTATCACTTAGAACAAAATACGTTTAGTTTGAAAACAATTTTTCTATTTGTGTGCGAATGCGAATTTACCCATTCCCTATATTTGGAAACAATCGTAATGCCGTATATGAGGTGTTAGATCAAGTTATACACATATTCTCCATTTCACTCACATACATGAATCATTACATCATTAACGAACCATGGAAACAATCTGAAACAGGATAATGTTTATGATCTATAGCTATGACTGAAAACGGAAAGATATTAATTTATGAAACAGGAAGATAAACGTATTAAAGTGATCTAAAGAAGGAATCTATTTCCACATACAGAATACTTATAACTAGTTCTTACCTTGACCGCGAAACAAATGCGGAATTAAAAAGAGAGGAAAACACTAGGTATTCGGTATGGAACAAATCATAAATATGGCGAAGCTTTCACCTCGCTTACTTATACATTTACAGCATGTACTTGACAGTAAATATCAATCTGTTGAGGAAGCACCATGATAGTGTTAACAAAGGAATGTTCCCGCATAAAGTTTCGTAAACTACACCTCTCCTGGTAAAATTGTTTTATGCTCTGTCTACACATAAATCACTTAATAGTTTTCTGTGATAGATAAGACCGATACGGCTATTGTTTTATATTATTTGAATAATGTTTTCATCGTGGATATGCTCTAATTTAATTAACAGATATAGTTTGAGATTGTATTCCACGTTTGCAATCTAAAAACTTGACATTGATGCTTTCGAAATCTGTTACTACAAATTATGCTCTTGAGTCTCTAATCAAATTCTTACCAGGTTTTCTCTCAGATCTGTTGGTAACAGCTAATTTAGATGCAGACATTGTCTCACGTGTCTTAGCATTACTTGTGCTTATCTGCAACCCACGTCTATGTTGCAATTCAAATTAAGTCTTAAAGTTTTGTAAAGTCAAGGTCCTCGTTTTTCTATTTATATTGAACCTCCTTTATCGGCTGTTCATATTCTCAGTAAACAAGATGAAAAGTGGCATGAAATATAAATTTGTCAGAGATTTTGAGATTGCAAAATAGGACACTTGCTTTTAGAAATTTCCCAGATACAAGTATGAAATTTATTTTCGCTGCTCCTGTCAGTGCGGACTCACAAACAGCACACGAAGATCTTTTTGCAAACTTTAACTATTGAAGTTATTTAATCTATTTATTTTGCAAATTGCCGATATGAGGTTGCTGTAACATTGCATCCATCGTTCGTTTAATTTGCATCAATATTTAAAATGTTTTCCTTATTACAACCTTCACAATGAAGTGAATGTAAAGACATTTCTTGCTTGAATAATATATTTAAAATGTATTGTCTAAGAAAGATGAAAACCTTGTAAAGAATTTTATGTATCACTGAAAGAAATACTGCATAATCATTGGTTATAAATTGCAAATATTTGATGAAGCGAAAACTAATTACTCTATACTTTTAAATATAAATATAAATATGTATAAAATAACAAACATAAATATTGAAAAGCGTAATCATAAATCTGTCTTTGGAACCAAATATGTGAAATCTCCTTCTTTTCCTGATTACACATTTTAACACTTGACGCTATTACATGTTGTCTACTATTTCTAAAGATCATGGTTAAAAATTTTTTTATCATTGATTTTGTTTTAAAACATAGAAATTGACGCAAAAATATGGTATAACACAATTTTGAAATTGAAAATTGCTAGACTGTGCTTTAAAAAATTATAACTACAAGAGTAATATAATGTTTTTCATCGTACTCGTCTCTGCATTTATGTATTTAAATAATGTCATCTTCAACAAGAAATCTTCGGCAAGATCAGGATAGTCTTTCCTGACATCTTCTATATTAAATCAGTCCCGTTCTGGTAACCAGACGTTTTTGGGGACTATAGGATAAAATTGCTTTATTTACCTTTAACGATACTAATATTCCAACATCAAGCTTACATCTTAATAACAATATTGGAGTCCAACATTTTCTGAAAAGTGTTTGCCAAACTAAACATAAGTAATTGGATGGATATATTTTGCGAACACAAATGATTCTATATATGCAAATCCGGTTGAGTAAAAATCTGGTTAGGGTCCATTTATTGAAACTCTGGCCATGTCATGTTTAGGCTGTCCGAATCTGTTAAAGTATTTAGAACACTAACCATGTTCAAGAAATCTTCTAGAATAACATACTGCCATATCGACTGATATAACATCATTATAATCGTATTTAGTATTCAATAATCCACCGTGCCCATATTCTATGCAACTTGTTTTGTATATCCTCAATAAATTCTGATCTTGTCGGTTACCATTAATTTTTTTTGCTGAATGAAATGGGCCCCAACAGATGGTACGGTAAAACAATTGTTCATTATCAGTCTGCTTTTGTCATCATCAGAAGTATATCTTAGTGCAAGATTTCTCATTTCTTCATAAAGCGATTCTGTACGATAAATATCTCTATTGGGTAGTACAAATTGATCATGATAACCGTGTTCCGAACTCTGAAATAGCCAAACAGATACAGGGTCGCTTTCACTGATATTTTTAATAAAATAAAATATATGACCATTATAAAATTTAATTTTTCTATCTCGTGGGAATATGGTTACTACATCAGTCCATGCATGCGCATTATGATCAGTGATTGTTATAGGGCTTCAATTTTTTTTTCATATTTTGGTTTGTACAATATCTCTTCTGTTAGTGTTTTAATTTTTACTGAAAATCTTAACGACTTTTCTAGTTTAGCAACATCCTTAATAGATGCACCTCAATCTTTATTGGTCTCTACCCATTCACATATTTTTTACGCCTTAAATCTGTTAAGCCATTGCCACTTATCGCATTTGTAAAATGTTCAGTAATGCGCTCCGCAGCACAGTTTATTCTTGACTCTGATAATCTCATCGGTTAGAGATCCGCAATATTAGGTTTATCATTCAGTGATTACAATCCATACTCCACAGCAGTAACTGGATACCCTCGCTCAAAATACGGTTTATCAACACCAGTCAGTATTCCAGGTTTGGATTTTTTATTTAATAATATCAATTTATTATTTCCAGACTGTATGTTCTTTTATCACGAATCACCCAAATATTATCGTCTGTCTCCACAATAAAGTTTATTAAAATAAGATATTTTTGATTATCAAGGTGGTTAATATTTACTTTTCCCCGTCTTCCGTTCATCATATTAATGATGTTTCCAACTATAAAAGTTGACCATACATAAAAAGCACAGTCTTCTCGAAATTCCTTCTTAACCTCACGGACACGTTTGGTTATATCTGCATTTGTTAAAGCTAGATCTTTCATCGAAACACTATATTTATATTCTGGTAGTCTGTCAAGATCAAATCTAGTTGCAGATGGTTCAATTGCTGATAATTCTTCCATCATTATAATTAAGCCAAATATCCAAATTGAAATTTAGTATATATATATATATATATATATATATATATATATATATATATATATATATATATATATATATATATATATATTTAGTATATATATATATATATATATATATATATATATATATATAATTCAAACAGAAAATAAGTGTATTTAGTTGAAAATTGGACATATTTCTCATTTCTAATTTCTCTATATATAGATAAAGTATGATTTTTGATTTTTGTGGACGGCAAAAACATAAACTCCGGGGAATACCTACAACAAGCAGATTAAATACACTCACCCTAACAAAAAACCTGTGAGTGATACAAAAATGTACCCCACCACTTGTTGTAATGGCGGGTGAGTGTGTTTAATCTTTCTGGACTTCGTCCCCATTTAAAAAGAAAAATAGACATCAAATCGCCAATCGTCGCCATACTAGCTTTCACGGAGGTTACAACCCGCACCCGCATATACCACAGCCACACGGTTTAACCATTAGAATATAGTCTTGCCTTACATACTTCTGCTCAAATAGTTAATATATACGTAACTTATGTACAAAAATGCCCAGGTAAATGTTTGAGAGTAGATACTGAAATATATTTATGATTATTAATGGATTGTATTATGAATTTGATTTAATTCTCACACATAATACAAAAATATACTATAAAATATAATCACGTTGTATTTTCTGCATTAAGAGTTGTCGTCTGTTAGGGTTATTCAAAAAAGATATAAATATCTTTTGACCTAAATGCCAGCGGCGGTAAAAAGATAGTAAGGTTTTCCGTAAATCAGCTGAAATTATAGGTTATAGAGACATATTTGTACCATTATCTTTTTGCGTGACACTTTTGTTTTTCGCTAACACTTAATTGTTTGTGAATGACAGATAATTAGGTATTAATTGTATGAAAAACGATGTATTTTGTCCGCACTCATGCAACGTAAATATGTCACATTTATGAAGAAAGGGAAATAATTTATCTATTGTTCAACATAGATTCAGATCATAGTTATCTCGCTTTGTTCCTTTATGAATTCAATTAAATATCTATCAAAAATATTATTAATAATGAATATTGAAGGGCCTTACTCAGCCAAAATAACTCGAGAGCGACTAGAGGCAAGTAAAATATATATACCTATTCGTGATTCTGTTAAGAAACAATTACAATTACGTCGGAGTGATTTAACTGAGTTTGAGGAGGAAACAAAACAATTATTTAAACCGATTGTAGAGCCAACAAAGAAAATTGTCACAGCAACCTAAACAACACAACAAGCTCTTGCAACATTACCTGTCGATATTGCTCGTGCACAAGCAGTTCAACCATTACCAGTACCACCACCCGTCCAACCTTCTCAACCACTAAGAACCAGATCTAAGATAACATAGAAATTTACACCTGAAGGTATTACTGCTATCATGGACCCAACACACTTATTTGATGTTGTCGCGTATGGATATAATGAAAGAATAAAATATATAGAGCCAGAATATGTTAAATATCTAAGCTCTTCCAATTGGAGCATGGATGTATATCGCATGGCTAATAATATTTCAGAAATCAGATCTAGTAAAGAAATCGATTTTAACATGTTTGATAAGGATGTAAATGAATATATAGAAAAGAATGAACAACAAGAACAAGAAACAATGAAACTATTGCAATCATGATCATCATCAACAACACAACGATCACCACATGCACTACCAAAAAAATATGAACCACCATCACCAGGAAAAGCAGGAATACGACTACAAAAATGACTACGAAAAATATCACAACAATTTCTAGAACAACAACAAGAACTAGAACGAAAACAAAAACGGCAACACGATATAAAACGACAACAGGAAAAATCACCACAAAAAGCACCTCCGAAACCAACTGAAGAAGAATAAGTATTTCAAGACCCTCCTGGTGCAACTGGAATTGGTCTAGGAAGTGGTCTTATTACCTGCCCCAATAATGTTCGTGCTGATGTTGAACGACTAGAAATTCTGATTGGAGGAAAACGAGCTGGTAATAATTCCCCAGAAATTATTAATGAAGCAGCAGATAATTGTTAAAGATTATTTACAGGCGGTATCATGGACATTGATGTGTATCAGTCTCTCATTAAAGAAATCGCTGATGAGTATTATAGTGACTAAGTCACCAGACCAAGTATGTAAATAAATGTAATGACTATTTAAAAAAATGATAGTACATAGTATACAACGTGGAACAACTATGGTCAGGGCAATTAACTCTCGAATACCGATTTACCGGCCAACATACGGAGATGGATTTGGTGATATTGTACAGGGTCTATTTAGAAGAAGAGCTCCAAAAGCAATACCAATTGCAAAGCAGCTGGGTATGAAAGCTATTGATATTGTTCGTGAAAAAGGTATAGTTGTTGCTGGTAATGTTGAAAGTAAAGCATTATCGGCCATCAAAGACAGATAAGCAAAATTAATACGCAGACCTCAAGCAGTCCGACCTCAGCTGGTAAAATTACCTAGCTCTGAATTAATGCCTGAACATATTATTAAAAATTAAATCAAGTCGCTTATAAAATAACTAGCAGAGTTGGCTCATATACCCTTATCAGAAAAAGAGAAAGATATAACCGCGAGTCTCATAGCAGGAAGTTGTTTTCGTTTTAGACGATAATATTTATAATAAATATGTTTAAACGTATAATTAATCTTGCATTTGACATGGACGCATCAGTTCTCAAAGACGAGTCTGTGCACATTTATCAGTAATATTCTTATGACGCCCGTATTCCAGATCAGCGTGGACGAATTTAATTACAGGTTATGGATACAAGTAGATATTTCCTACCCACTAAAGCATTTATTGAAGACGAAGGTGAAATATTAAAAGCAGATAACACTGAATACGCCGCTTATGATAATCTTGCTTTTGTTAATAATGGTATTATGGCGTTTTATGATAGCGCTACGTACATGATTGACGGAAAAATATTGAATCAGTTCAAAAAGACGATGAAGTTGCTACAACAATAACTGGTCTTGCAAGATACAGTGATGATTTTTCGAGATCAGCTGATGATTATTCGAGATCCATCAATGATGTTTGCAAAGGATAAAACTGATTTTCCAGAAAGTAGAAACATGACTATTGGTAATGTGAGAGCTGCCGGAGGAGCTGCTGATTCCCCTGCAGTATTATCGATGAATGCAGATTTTAACTGACGATTTGCAGTGCGTAAATCAATTTTAAATGGTGATAGAAGAACATTTTCATGTGCAATTCCACTATCCTTTATCTTTGGATTCTACAGAAATGTCAGAAAAGTAATTTTCGGAGCGAAACAGACAGATGTACTAGTGCGATAAAGTACCGATGATGATGCAGTATGGCACGCTGAAGGAGTTGATGATCCTGCAACTAGGGCACTTCGTGGTAAAGTTATACTAACCAAACTTTCGCTCTGGATGACAGTAATGTCTCCAACGATATCTGAAGAAGATCGATTACTATCTTTTATGAGTCAAGGTGGTAGATCAATGTTTTCATGGTTAACGGTCATCACAGATGTTATTCCAAGTGCAATTAATGGTTTACATGGCAGATAGCCTCTCAGCTAGGTGTTTCTGCGACATATATTTATTGCGCTTCAAAATATTGCACTAGTAAATGATCAAACATAAAGTATCATTATATTTTATAAGATCGGTGTTTCTGAGGTTTCATTAAGGATAAATGGACATCAAGAACCATCCGAGGATATTTTGTTAAATTTCGATCAAAATCATGTAGCACGTGCATATCATCGTCTTATGTCGTTTATGGGATGTGATCAAATCATTGATACTGGTTTACAAATATCACAACTAGATTTCACAAGGCTGTATAAGACTTATTACCTTTCGCTAGAACATTTAGATTTAACTAGACAAACTCTTGTAGATATACATTTTTGAGCTCGTGTAAATCGAGGAGTAATTCCTAATTACAGAGAAATCGCAGTTATACTCAGTGATAAATCAATGTTATTCGAAGGTGTTGGTGGTCGAATGAGAGTCATTGAATCGCCATTAGAGAACATGTAACACGTAATTAGATCAATTATGAATATTATAAATATCATACAATAACGCTAATGTTACTCTGACTCATGGTCAGGTCAAAGGACTGCAGTCATCATCAACAATAACTGTGGAATGAAAATATCGTTGAAAAAGAAACAGATGAACGGTTCAAATAAATTATTGATGACCGACAATTCAAAAACTTTAATGAAACAAAAAATCACCTTGAATATCGCTGTTCTAAATTTTACTATCATTTATTACAAAATCAAATAGTATAATCTTTCTCAATGGCATCACACAATTGCCTATCATTTTCTCTTTCATATTCAAGAGATAATGGTCTTTTTATCTTTTCGATTGAACACGCAAGAGGCGCAAATAGCTTTACTTGTGTGTCGTTTACCATATCTAAAGATTGTAACAGAGAATTATAAATTGACTTTACGAATCTGTAATTGGAAGATAATGTGAATTTATTTTGAAATTTTCTTTGTTGTAACCAATAAAAAAATATCACAAAATTTTTTCAGCATCAAGACCCTCAGATAACTGAATTACGTCATGCTTTTTTCAATAGCATAAACAATGTCTTTGATATTTTCAATGTACATTATATATACATAATGTACATTATTTTAATTTAAATTAAAAAATTGACATTTAACTTAAAATATCTACATATTTTTTCTCCTACTCTACGAGCGTATGTACAATTTAATATATAACATTTACCCGTGCAGGTCCACAATATTACCATATTGATTTGTGAGATTGAAATTCATTCTTGAAAATAATGATTTATGTACACGCAGGTAGACTTGATTTATTGACTCAGATACAATCAGCCAACCCGGGGGGATTGGATCCTAGATGAGTATAATATATATCCCTGCTGAGCCTGGCTAGACTTTGAAATATCGACATGGTAACTACTATCAATTATATCGCACATTAAATTCAGTGCGATTGTGGATGTTATATTAACAATATTAGGAGAAATATGACGACATGTTCCATTTTGGGTCATTATTATATTTAAGAACAGTTGGAAGCGGGATTAATTTTTCCCACAATTCAATAACTTCAGGATAATATTCTTCAATAAGATCTATCATTGATTTCTTCATTTTAGCATTATTTAGAATAGGTACAATAAATGTTACTAATTGTTCTACTTCTGTTATTTTATAATGATTAAGAAATAAATGTTTACGCTCTTGATTAGCGAAATACTCATGTATATCAAAAATAGTTGCAACGTTTATTAGACTTCGATTGGCGATGTACAAATCGAAAAGGATCTCATTTAAGTGTTTTGTTAACTCGATTATTTGCTGCTTTACATTATGATCATAATACTGTGATAATGAAGTAAGTATATTTTTAAATCATTGAATGATTTATCGTATTCAGGTTTATGAATTCTTTTATAAATTTTTCATCAACAATCTGTCGATTTTTCGACCTGAGTTCTATGACAAAATTAAATGCTGATCTACCCGTCTTGGGGATCTTTTTTCCGTCAAAATCGGTAAAGTAATAATTATTGTAGTTTGATCAGATCTAAAAAATATAAAACTCCAAGGATGTTTTCCTCGATATTCTAGATTTTTATTGATTTTTTTTCACTCGTTTTAAACTCATTCTGAGTTGGTTCTCTTAGACCATGATAAACTGGTGCAACTTCAGGCCAATCTAGTACTGATCTAACCGAATTTTGATAAATATCCGCAGCATAGTCAGGAGAATTTATTTCAATTACTGACGATAATGTTGGTTCGTAAACAGTAATTGCTATTTTAGACTCTTTTTCGGTTAAAGACTTAATTCTGCGCTGAAATTCTTCATTAATCTGTTCTAACTGATAACTACCAGTTGGAATAATAACTACTTGCCAATCGGGAGTTCCATCAGATTTATTTTTATTTGCGAATAATAATGAATTATTTGCTGGCAATCCACCAAATGGTTTTGATCTAATATAAGGCCAGCTATAATAAATCCGTAACTGAGATAATGCTATCTCTTTTACCGAAATTGTGGTTGGAAAATTAACGCTGAATTCAGGATTGGTCGAACTTATTGATATCATGGTAGTTTTTGAAGGAGATGTATTAGCGACGATCTGCTGTAATAACTCTATTGACTCTATATCCAAGCGATGTTCAGTTGCTGACATTATTGTTACTATTATTGTTTAATTCTCCATTTATTTTGTCACCAGAATCAATAGCAATTCTGAATGCTTCATCGTAGGTTTTTGTTATCATTACGAACTCATCGTCAGATATTTTACCATCACTGAGATACTTGGAAATATACCCAGATAGTTTAGAGTATGTTGTTGCTGTGGTCAATTTTATCATATACCAACGCAATTTTTCATTCGCACATGTAGCTATCTTTTTAGCAATAATACTAAGAATACCTGCTATAGTTGTTGAAATTGAAACAATAATTGTTATAATTGTTTTCGCTGTCATTGGTAATGTTGATAATATTAATCCGGATCCAGCAATAATAGCAGAAATAGAATACACAATTATATCAATGACGACCATACCTCTGCGATACTTTTTTACTTTAATGTTTAATGTTCGATGGTATTTTTTAGTTTGGCCAGACATTCACATGCTTGATTATATATCTGACGCTGAACGTCGATAGATGATGTAGTTACTTGATCCATTATAATATGATGTTAAGTAGTTAATTGAATTACAAATTCCAAACACCACCAGTAAAATAGCTGAGACCATATATTTATCAGACCATTCCAGCGTAAATGTTTCCTCGGAATCTTTATCTAATACTACATATATAGTTCTAGAAGTATTACTAGTTGATGGAGATTTAGTGTATATTATAAAATCTACACCGCTAAGTACGGATATCCTATATACACCAGCGACTTTTGCTGTGTATTTAATGGTTTTATTTTCTGGCGTCCATACTCCAGATCCAGATGCATTTGCATACACAATATTTTTAATCTGCTGGTGTGGAATTTTAATCATGCTCGTTTTTTTTTAAACAATATCCGGAATTCCACTAATAAAATCGTTTGAGTTTTGTGAAAATATCAGTAAGGTTTATATCAACATTTGGTCGACTTCCAAAAAATTCGTTATTAGTCCTATTCACGTTTCTGTGAAAACTCAAAAATTTGTTCACGCGACCGGCAAAATCAGTTTTGAGTGTGGCAATTTCGTTGGTGATTGGAACTTCTTTATCATCAACGTATTTTTTTATTATAGCATCACTATTTGTGGTTGGATATCCAAGATCTGTAATTTTATTTTTGTTCATAATGAGGTCTCCACTAAATACACCGCCAGTCGTCTTGACATAATCATTAACTGACTTACCGGAATCCTGTATTTTACCCTGATCAGTAGAAGTAACGATATTATCTGCAACTGCAGTAGGAATTAGTATAAGTTCGTCTGGTAGTCGTATATTACTTATCTTTAATCTTTCTTGTTTGTCCTGAAAAAACTACTTCATTTTGATCCACATTTGTAATATTTAATAAATCTTCGACGTCATTTCTAAATTTATCAAGGGTTTCATATTTAGATAAATTACCTGGCTGCTGAGCTTCACCCGGAGCAAATCGTTCGCAAATATCTACCATTATATTTACTTATGTCGGTTTAAATCTGACAATGTGGTATATTCATGCACGACTTTATGAGGTGGTTTTTCAGCATCAAATACATTAAGTATTTAACGACCAAATATCTTCGGATGGTTCTTGATGTCCGTTTATTCTTAATAAAACCTTAGAAACACCGAGCTTATCAAATATCATGATACTACGCGTTTGATCATTTACTCGTGCAATATTTTGAAGCGCAATAAATATATGTCGCGGTCCATAAACACCCTGCTGAAAAGCTATTTGCAATGTGGATAAACAGTTAATTGTACTTTGAACACTAAATGTGTTTTTTTTTTAACCATGATAACGCTGATTTACCGCCTTGACTCATAAAAGATAGTAACTGATCTTTAGATATCGTTGAAGTCATTACTGCCATCCAGAGCGAAAATTTTGTTAGTATAACTCTACCAGCATCACCAGCAGGTCGGCATATTGCATCATTGTCGGTTGCTTTTTGTACCAGCACAACTGTATGTTTGGCTCCAAAAAATCACTTTTCCGACATTTCTACAAAATCCAAAGATATGTGATAGTGTAATACATGAAAATCTTCTACTTCCACCCTGCAACATCGAACGACGTGATGCGAATCCCAAGTTGAAATTTGCATTCATCGATAATACTGCAGGGGTAGTGTTGTCTCCGGCGGCATTTCTCACATTACCAATACTTGCGTTTTTATTTTATGGAAAATCAGTTGTATCTTTTGCAAACATCATTGATGGACCAGCTGATCTTGAATAATCGTCACTGTATCTTTCAAGATAAAGTATTTTTGTAGCAACGTCGACATCTTTTTGAATTGATTCAATATTTTTTCCGTCCATTATATACGTAGCGCTATCAGACAAAGCCATAATACCATTGTTAACAAAACGAACACTAATTTCGGCTGCATATTCAGTATTATCATCTTTTAAAATTTCACCTTCGATTACAATAAATGCTTTAGCGGGTAGAAAATATCTACTTGTATCCTGAACCAGTAGTTCGGTTCGTCAAAGCTGACTTAGTGTTTGTGCGTCATAAGAATAATACTGATAATCACGATCAAACTCATCTTTGAGAACTGGTGCGTCCATGTCGAATGCGGGATCACTTATACGTTTAATCATGTTTATTACAATTATTATCTAAAGCGAAGACCACTTCGGGAAGTGATACCACTTCCTGATATCAGACTAGCGGTTATATTATTTTCCTTCGCAGACATCGGGGCATCAGCCAACTCTGCTAGTTTTTGATTAGCAGCTTAATTTATTATTTTACTTACACTTGCAGGCATCACTTCAGTGCCAGGCAATTTGACCCGCTGAGGTCGAACAGCTTGAGGTCTGCGTAATAATCATGCTAGTCTATCTTTGATTGTCGAGAACGTTTTACTGGCAAGGTTATCAGCAGCGTCTATACCTTTTTCATGAACAACATCAACAGCTTTCATACCCAGCTGCTTTGCAATGGGTATTCTTTTTGGGGCTATTCTTCTAAACAGACCCTGAACAACATCACCTAACTCATCTCGGTATATTGCTTTGTATACTGGTAATTGAGAGTTTATTACCCTGACAATGGTAGGTCCACTTTGAGCACCATGCATAATCATTTATTTATTAATTGAGTTTATCACTAATTGTTTCTATTCACTGTGACTTAGTCACTATAGTAGTTATCAACGATTTCGTTAATGAGTGATCGATGCGCATCAATAACCATAATACCGCCACAAAATAATAGTTTACAAATATCAGCTGCTTCATTAATGATTTCTGGGGAACTATTACCAGCTCATTTTCCTCCCATCAGAATTTCTAGTCGTTCAACATCAGCAAGGACACTGAGTAACGAGACCACTTCCTAAAACATTTCCGAAAGAGGTATCCGACGGCAAATATTCTTCTTCCTCATTTTTTATTTTTGCTGGTTGTTGCAGTGGTGGTAATGTTTGAGGATCTAGCTGTGATTCCGATGTTGTTTCAGGAGCTGGCTGTGCTCTTTTTGTATATTTTCGTTTTGATTTTGCTGCTTCTTCCTTTCCTGATTGAATAAATTCGTTAATTGTCATAACATATTTTTTGATATATTGGATCATCATTTTTAACTCGTTCAATATTCATACGCATGCGATATAATACTTTCTGCCATTGTTCACGGGTTTTAATATCTTTAGCGTATTCAGCTTTCATTAATTTATCTCTACGACTAAAATTACCCACAACAAAATTAGCTATTTGATCTAGGTTTTTAATATTACTAATTACTCTAACATTATCTTCGTTAAGTTTGTTTGACAGTCCAGCAGTACTAGTCATTACAGTACTCTTTTGTTTAGCGGCTGGTGCTTCAAGTATTTCTTGTATTGGTTGGAAGTTTTTCTATAACCTTTTCTGTTTTCTTAGTTCTTTTTGCTTTTTTTTCAGTTGTTTCAGCTATTTTTTCTAACACGGGTTGAATACGTTTAGTGGTCTCAGTGATCGGTTTAAATAATTCTTTTGTGTCTTCTTCAAATTCAATTTGAGATTCCTGATTGTAGTTGTTGCTTAACGGCATCACGAACAGCTAATTATCTTTTAATTGCAGAGTGAGGTTCTCCAATATTCACTATTAAATAATATTTATAATAAATGTTTAATTGAATTGAGTGCTAGTTCATAATGAAAATGCTTTAAGCGCGATTTATATGCACCTCCCTGCTGATTGATAGAGAATTATTTCCCATTTGTATTCAAGGTATGTATGTCTGGTCTGTATGTTTGTCTGTATGTATGTTTGTATGTCTGGTCTGTATGTATGTATGTACAAAATTTAATTTTATCAAAAGTGATCAGTAGCATAATATCGGTAACCCTTTATTGGAACCCCTCGATAGGCTGTGTGATGTTTCATGGGGACCTACATGGTCATCTCCCTTATGACTTATTATGAGGAAAACCCATGTTCGTTTTGTTTTGGCTAACACCTTTCTGGATGTTTACTTTTGGGGGTTTTCCATGGGCCAGAGAGCTTAATGAATGCTACTAATTATTTTACGGGGTGGGGAATCTTGCATAGACACACCTCCCGGCGAATTTCTAATCGACCAAAGCGAAATATTAGAAATTCAGAAAATTGTCTAGGCATTGCGATTTCAATTAAAAAAAATCCACGAAACCCCGGGTAGAATTCCAAAATGGAATCCGACCACAGGATACCTGGTGAATTTTATTTAAATCTCAGGGGATGCCTCCCCCCACTTAAAAGTAGTTGGGCGACCCGGGGACCCGTACCCATCCCGGCGGGATCTGTGTTCAAACCACAGAAGTTCAGCATTAGAGTCCAACGCTCTAGCGCTGTGCTACGGATTCGACTTACACATATACGTTTCAGAAATTATTATATAGCATTACAGTTGTATTAAAGACTCTGATTTTATAAATGAATCGAAATATGTATAATTTTACGGTTATATGCATGATACGATTAAAATATATCACTTTTTATGTATATGTATATGATCTAAACTTACAAGCATGAATGCGGAAATGAGTACCGTGCTAAAGTGTGAAGTGTGTCATACATAAACAGAACGGCTTGATGCACACAGACCCATGACATGCCTAGTCCCAGTTACGCACATGGGGATTTTGTACACTGAGATAGGTATTTGTATTATTATACACATTTGAAAACTTAAAGGATTATTTGTGGCGAGTGTGTGTGTATGTGTGTAGGAAAAAATATAACCTTGTTATTAGATTACGATATGTGTCTTAAGTTTATAATGGAATTCAACAAACAAAGATTCAGGTAATCACAGACAGACGGATAAGTTTAGCAGACGAAAACACACCTGGACAGGGGAAATAATCGTTTAATTTACTCTGTGGAGTTATCTTGCTTTATATACATGAGCAGCAGGGAGGGTGAAACGACAACAATTGATTGGACAGACAGGTAAACAAAATCGCATAAAAATTTGAAAAATATAGTCAATAATAGAGTAACAACCTCGTGAATTTATTATGCGGTTTTTAAACGTATGGAAATATAATAGTTTGAGACTTTGGTTTAGCGTTGTTGACATTTTTTTCAGCCTCTGTTTGAACCCTTATTTTTCGTAAATAAGGTCTCTACAATTTTGTAGTGTTTACCCTCACTGCTGCTGTTACTGTTGGACCTGGAAATAATATGATTTAATCTTCATGCTGCAAACAAATAGATACCAAAGTTTCAGAACATTGCCCGATGTATGTATGTGTATTGACATTTGAACAGAGATTTACCTTTGTCTGCAATGGAAGGAAGAATTTGTGCATATTTGGCTAAGGATGATTTATTTTGTGAATATATTACGTAGCTAACATTATTTGTAATGTTAACAATCATAGTTAATAATATAGACGCAAGAAAATTATTTAATTGAAATGGAATATATAATTGCGTAATATATAGAGGACAAGAGTAAAGGAAAAGTCTGAAAACTAAAAACAAAATATCGAATACGTCTCGGTTTCATAACATCTTCATTAAAATTTTAAATGGCCTTCGGAATGTGAACCCTATATGACGCTTTAGCATCATCAATTGGTTACTTGCTCTATTTTGTGCTGATCCTTTGTCTATTCTACCCGTTTCTTACACATGTCAGTACTACGCGTGTCGTTTTAACTAAGTGCTTTACATTCTGTTTCACACATCTTTCATTATGAAAAAGTCAAATAAACTACCAAAACTATCACTTCTATGGATAAAGTAGACAAATCTATTCATTATGCGAGCCAATGTTATTCTTCTTACTACTATTCTTCTTAATCAATTAATTTGCTTACGATACTCAAATGACCTCATTGGCTTCCCGTCAACATTTATACTGATATTTTTATTTATCAACCTACTTGACTTTACCTGTTCTCATGTTATTTAGGGTCAACATAGGGACAAAAGTAAACGGGTGTAAGTTAAGGGTTGATGTCAAGCAAGTTTCACTATTTTAGTAACCTTCATGACACCTGTTCCGTTCCTCATTTTCCGATACAAATATTTCAACAGGGGTCTAAATCCTCCCAGGCTAATATTTGTTTGGTATGATTAAGTCTAAATAGCCCCAGATGTTGATATTTGGATCTAACAATTTGGTTCTAAATTTTCCAAGGATGATTTTCATTCTTTGGCTAGATTTGGTATGAATTGTTCCCATATACTAATGGTGTATATTATACCCTACGAGCAAATATATCAGAGTAAGGTTTCTTTAAATAAGGATGGTTTGATTCACCGAGTGACATTTTAGACTACTTTCCTGTAATTGGCCAGGTCCAGTAATATATTATCTATAATTTCAGAAAGCATTTCAAAATTTGTATATGAACAGTTTGTTTTGAAGGTACATAGAGTCTTAAGTCGTTATTGAAAATTTGGTTTGAAGGAATCATTATTTTAATATTGCTGGTAACAGGCATACTTCATTCGCATTTTCAAATACAGTAAAAAAATAGACTAATACAGTTCTCGAAAAGAAGCATTATTGATTTGTACTTTAATCTAGCCACGTAATTGAAATAATATACTCCTTAAAAAGACTGAACTACCATTCTGTTTTTCTCGGATTATTATTATTTGAAAATCACGTGTTCACACAATATCTTGTTCTCATCTTCATATCTAAATCGATCGATGAATTTGATATAAAATAAATAATTTAGCATATTTGGCAAGAAGTGATGCTTCAAAATAATTTTTTGTCCTTGTAATGCACTGCATTCTTCCGAATATAAATGATAAAAAGACTCCATTGTTTGTGCAGCTCACATAAATAAGTAGTAGGTAAAATAGCATTCAGAATTTACCAGATTCTGATGAGATACAATTTAATATAGGAAATAGTGACCGAAGTGTGAACCTTACAAATTGAGTATTCTATGCCGAGCATCTCTGCTTCAGCAATGATAAATTCTTGATATAATATGGTAGAAATGTAATAAAGTATAAATAAATGTTAAAATTATTCGATTGTAAAGTAAATCGCGACTATTTGTTTTATAGAAAAACATCGCTGGTTGACAGTCATGCACCTACCACGCACCATTACATGATATTCTCTCCCATTATTAACTATATAGTAATCGTATGTGATTTATTTTAGCCGTACTTCAACTACATGTACCTGTAAAACACTTCTCTTCCCGATGTGCTCTATTTTATTTTAGCGAGAAAATGAATGTGATAATAATAATAATAATAATAATAATAATAATAATAATAATAATAATAATAATAATAATAATAATAATAATAATAATAATAATAATAAAAATATGAATGTAACATTACACTTTCTAAAATTAGGTTGCTTAGACTATATTATAACGTGTCTTAAAATATAGAATGAAAATGGTTAATAATGTCCTTTTGTTAGTTTCTTGTTGCACTCTCGTTATGTCAATATTTTTAAACGGCACAATAGCTAGTCTACCGTGGGTATAGGTGAAGGGGGCTAAACATGTTATGGTCTATCAATAATATTCTCATATTAAATATATAGCTTAAATATGAATGAACTGACACAATATATTAACCGTCTTTCACACTTCAGCATCTCGTAATTGACAGAGTTAAATGTCACAATTTTTATATCTATATATTTTATACGTTGGAATAACAAGTAAGTTTTGTTAATAATAATAATAATAAGTAAGTTTTGTTAATAATAATAATAATAATAATAATAATAATAATAATAATAATAATAATAATAATAATAATAATAATAATAATAATAATAATAATAATAATAATAATAATAATAGTAATAATAAAAATAGTACTTGTTTATAATAAAAAAAATACTTGTTCCATTATGAGAACGGCAATTAGACCACCCTAACTATCACTTCACCTAATTTGGTTACGACCTTCGAATAATCTCATGGACTTACCGTCACCGTTGATACTTGTAGTTTTATTTTTCAATTTACTTGCACTTCACCTGTTCTCATGTTGTTGGAGTCAATATAGAGACAAAAGTAAATGTGTCTAGATTACGGTTTATATCAAACAAGCTAAATTATTACCAGTGACTTCATGGCTTATGTTCCATTCCTCCTTTTCCTGTTAAAAAAATTCCCATAGGGGTTTAAATCGACTCAGGCTAATTTTCTTTCTTTGTTATGATTGGGTCTAAATAGTATCATATGTTGCTGCTTGTCTCTAAAGAATCTGGTTTTAAATTGTTCCAAGCATATTTTCCATTTTTGGCAAGGTTTTGTCTGAATCGTTCCCCGTATACTACTGATGTATGTTATACCTTACGAGGAAAAATATTGGCGTTGGATTTGTTTGAATAAGAATTCCTTAATTTACCGAGTGCCATTTTAGTCTATATTCCTGTAGTTGGTAGGGTTCATTAGTCTGTTATCTAACATTTCATAAAGACTTTCTAAATTTGTCTGTGGTCAGTTTGGTTTTGAGGAACGTACCGTTTTTTAGAAGCCGTTGTTCAAAGGTGAGTGTGAACGAAACATATTCTTTTAATATTGCCGGTAATCGGCGTTCTTAATTCTCATTTTCAACTGCAATTCTTCCATCTAAGATACTGCTATCGTAAGGTATATATTTTAATGATGTAGTATATGAAACATATTTGAATCATTTTCGATGCATACGTTAATCAGAAATCAAAGTGTAACAGTTTGAAGGTATTATATATTCATACATTAATCCTGTATATTTACTATTACTTTCAGAATTCAAACAATACTAACCTTATTGGAATGGTTAGGTGCAGACTTCCTCTTTTGTGAACTCTTTCTAATTAATCCAATATGTTGAGTTTCATATTGTTTATAATTGTATATTGTTTATAATTGACACAACAAGTTAAGACTTTTGTCCAGTTCAAGACATCACTTAGACCACGGGGCTACCTCTGTATAATCTCTTGAAAATGATTTAGTATTTTGTCTGGTAGTGATTACAAAATACTAGTACAAGTACAGTTTCCTTTCTCTTGAGTGACTGGCACAGTTTGTGTCCATTCCCCTTCGGCCATACTGAAGCATACTAGGCTTATATACATATAAACTCGGTTAATATACATATAAACCAACAAGGCGGAAAGAAATTATGCACTCTAACGACTTTCTGAGAATACACATATAAATGAAAATGTATATCTGCACTTTAGAATTCATGATTAAGTGATCTACTTCTGGAATTTTAATATCAAACGAATTACGTAACTTTTCTTCAAGATTCTCATATATCATTTAAATCACTTGATTCCATTATATTCAAACCGTACGCATATATTTATAAGAACCTGCGTGTGGAGTGTTATAAGAATGAAATTTTGAAGTAATCAGTATTCAAACAAGCCGTGTAATTCAGTCACGATTTTGAATTACTCAGTGCTTCACTAGTGAATGTCTCAAATAAGCTAACATTAAAAGATTATATTAGTACATGTCTAGTTTATTCTTCAAATAAATGTTAGATAGCATCAAATACATGTTATGATTTAGAGAAAATATCGAGTGTGGATACCTGTAGTAATCATAGTTAAACATTTCAGTATTGATTGCTTAATGTAACTATTCAAGTTTTACAGTACACAGTCAATTACATCTATCCTTATTCCTTTGCTTTTGTACTCTTGTGCCTTTAATTTTGGATTCTTTTTTTGATTTCGTAAAATGGTTCACGAGCATAAATCACATCTGGATCTGTGACATTGATATGCGAGACAGCTCAGACGCCACGAAATAAGCAACTGATATTAGTTTTTCGTGTGGTAGTAACTTATGGAATATCGGGTTGGTAATATCTTTTCATCATCTTTGTTAAAAGTAACCAATTATAACCTTTCCATACTAGATCATGTTTGTTTCAATATTCCTACATTTATATGTTTTGTAGCCCCTCTTGGTTGTGTTGATTCTATGGGGTTTTAGGTTACATAATCAAATTAATTTGGGGATTGGTAAGAAATATGAAATGTGCCATGGGGCTGCTTCTTGACAGTCAGCTCAGAATTTTTCTCTATATGTTCATCAGAATAATCCGAAATTATGAGCACATTCTGTTTCATTTTACAGTCAAAAGCAATGTTTGTTCTCTCAAATAGTATAACATAAAACGGATTCTCTCATAAAATAGGATGATAAGAAAAATGTATTATTCACTAATATGAATGATTCTGATTGCACAATCCTTTTTTCATATAAGCCTTCAATTACGGATATATTGTAGAAAGTACTCCCACGTGACAAATCGTATTGCTCAATTTTTTTCGAAATGCCTACTAGTCTGACGTTAAGCAGTCAATGGGGATATTAATTAAATTTCTTAGAACGATCCAAAACTTAACCGGATATTACGATACAAAACCAAAATAATCAGACAGTCTTGCAGTATGTGATATTCAGCATATATTAAAATGTATATTTAAATATTGTATGCATTTATCTGGTGTTAACAGTTTCCAAACTGATCCTCGTAAGCAAGATGAAACTTATGACAGTATTACGTTAGTCACTTGAATACAAGTTTTTAAAAAAAATAATCAGCGTTCTGATGTTTGGTTTATTCTATAATGTACATGTATGAATGTCTTTTATTTCTGTGCATCATCTGTACTGATATTTTGTTATTATTTTGTCCTTCCTTCAGCATGTGTTTCTTTCTTTTCGTGTTGATATACGCGATGATTTTCAGAATACAATGACATTGATGGAATACGGTTTATTTTTATCAGGTCACTGTCAATCGGCATATTTTATGTGTTCTACCTGTGCTGCAGATTTGTGGATTCGAGAAATAGGTATTTTGCCTGTGTGCCTCCGATATCTGGTATGAAGCAACTTTTCTCGGTATGGACAAGTTTCCAGAAATATTTCTGAACTGAAATAAAGATCGTCCGATCGATTTCAGAATCATCATACGTGGTAACAATAAAACCGCATTCCGTCCAATTCATTGTACTCCTGACTAGCATTGTGCGTATCAATAAGACACGAAAAACCCAACTGAAGGAGGGACTAAAATATGAAAATATCAGAAAAGAAAAATACAGATGAAAGAAAAATACATTCATATACGTACATTACAGGAACAACTCAACATATGAAAATGCGGTATGCTCGTCATTTATTTTATAATTTTTGTTAGCCAAAACGATTGAGAATAACACACAAGTGCAATCAGCTTTTTCTTTCGAGTGAATAACGGATATATTTCACCCAAAAATGATGAAATAAATACAATGTATTCTTTATTCACTCGATATAAGCAAATATCGTCAATCGCGAAACAGCATACCGTTTTTTTATATCCATGATGGTAAACTGCGAAACTCTATTTCCAAATTTGTGTGGCAAGTAAACGACCCAAATAATATATACCGTATTTAGAATTTTTAAAGATAAATAAATAAAACAATGACGTTTTATGAAAAGATTAGACTTTCTCATGTTGTCGTCACCATCCAATTCGCATACAGTTTCGCTAGCTGTTACAAAATTACACGATAAGAACAAGAGTAATCTTGAATTGAATTTATACCAGTAGTGAACTGCTTACAAACGTATAATGCACACTGAAATACAGATTTGTATAATACATACAAAACTGCAATTAAATGCAAGAAAACAAAATTATTCGACCGTTAAGTTGGCAACGATTTACCTGTTTCCATGTAATGCTGGACAATATTGGGTCAGAACCTCTGACAATAAAACAGCTGAGTTGTAGAAGAGGCAAAATAAAGAGCCATAATTACAGTACTGTTAGAAACCTTTTTAATAAGAATGTTACAATCTAATGGAACAGGTTGGGAATGAAGAATATAATCAATAACCAAGATATATTGTCAGATCAAAGAAAATGTAAGACTAGAACGGTAATGCGAATGCGATACATTAATACATATTTAAATACAAAAAGAAGAGGATACAATGAAAGCGTGGGAAGACTACGTAGCTTTATAAGATTATTAGTTAACTGGCATAAAGTAATGGCAAGAGAACTTTTCAGTTTATATATTAAAGCAAGATGGATTAAAATTATGAGAGAAAGAAAAAAGGAAATAGCAGGCATATTGAAAAAATCCCAAAAGATAGAGTGACCATAATTCAACCAAAACATATAATGGAAGAAATTTACAATGTTTAAAAAGAATTAAACATTAAATTGAATATGTCTCGAGGGGGAGGGGTGACATATGAATATGTTGAGAGTATATAATATACATGGATCTAGTTTTCAATGCGCAAAAACATATAAAATCGAATGAAATAATTGCAACATTCAAACAACTCCAACTAGGCAAATTAATAGGTTATGGTGGCTTAACGACATATTTATATATATTAATTCTGATACCCCATTCATCGCTTTTCGTGTCTGATACAGGACCTCAGACAGCATTTATCGACCTTTGATAAATATCCACAGCGTAGCCAGGAGAATGTATTTCAATCCCGGATGATAATGTTGGTTCGTAAACAGTAATTGCTTTTTTTGACACTTTTCCGGTTATAAACTTAATTCTGCGCTGGAAGTTTTCATTAATTTGCTCTATTTGATAACTGCCAGTTGGAATACTATCTACTTACCAATCCGGAGTTCCATCAGATTTATTTTTATTTGCGAATACTAATGAATTATTTGGCTGTCGTCTACCAAATGATTTTGATCTAATATTAGGCCAGCTATATTAAACTAGTAACTGAGCTAATGCTATCTCTTTTACCGGAATTGCAGTTTAAATGTTAACGCTAAATTCATTATTGGTCGAACTTATCGATGTCATAGTAGTTTTTGAAGTAGAAACTCTCTTGACTCAATATCCGCACGATATTCAGGCGATGACATTATTGTCATTATTATTATTTAATTCTCCATTTATTTTATTCTGGTTATTGTCACCAGAATCGTTTGTGATTCTGAACGATTCATCGTAGGTTTCAATTATCATTACGAACTACTCGTCAGATATATTGCCATCACTAACATACGTGGAAATATACGCATATAGTTTAGAGTAGGTTGCTGTTGGAGTATGCAACTTTATCATATACTCATGTATTTGATTATTCGCACATGTAGCATTTTTATCAATAATAATAAGAATACCTGCTATAGTCGTTGAAGTTGAAACAATAATTCTTATAATTGCTGGAGCTGTCATTGTTAATGTCGATAATAATAATCCGGATCCAGCAACAATAGCAAAAACTGAGTAAAAAATTATATCAATAACAACCATACGTCTGCGATATTTTTTTTACCTCTACTGTATAATGGTCGATGGTATGTTTTAGTTTAGTCAAATATGCACAATCTAGATTATATCTGTGACGTTGAACGTAGATAGACAACGTAGTTATTTAGTCCATTATATTATGACTTTTAATAACTAATAGGAGGTACTTCAGCTACAAATTGCAAACTCCAATATTAATCGGCATATGTTAATGGTTTATCTGACGGTTCAAGTATAAATTCTTCTTCGATATTTTTATTTATTATTATTTGTATAACTCCAGATGAGTCATCAGTTAATTGACACCATGGATATCTGGTAAAAAATATTAAACGTTGCCCCGCTAAATAGTGATAATCTATACACACCTGTAACTTCTGCAGTATGTTTAGAATAATTATTTTGTAATATCCATCTCTTTAAACCAGCATCAACTGTATACATAATATTTTTAATCTGCTTGTGAGGAATTTTAATTTTCCTCGTTTTATCAATAATGCCAGGAATTCCACTTATATTATCGTTCAATTACTCGTTAATATTAGCGAGTGTTCTATCAACGTTTGATGGTTTTCCAAAACAATCAGTGTTATGTGTGTTTATATTTCTGCGAAAACTTAAAAACATTCACATGACCGATAAATTCAATTTTGAGCGCGGTAATTGCATCATTGCTATCTCATCTCTGTCTGCGTTGGTTCGAGTCTAGGATTCGGCGAATGTGAATATGAGAGAAAGCTTGCCAGTAGCTTCTCGTGGGTCGGTGGTTCTTTCCGGTAATTTCCAGGTTTCATCCTCCACCATTAATACCGGCCGCCAAGAATAGCCTATCGTGTACTAAAAATGGCGTTAAGCCAAACAACAACAACAACAAATACACCGCCAGTCGTCCTGACATTATCGTTAACTGACTTACCGGAATCGTGTATTTTACCCTGATCAGTAAAAGTTACGATATTATCAACAACTGCAGTAGGAATTCGTGTAAGTATGTCTGGTAGTTGTATATTACTGGCTTTTAATCGTCCTTATATGTTCTGAAAAAACAACCTCTTCATTTTCATCCACACTAGTAATACTTAATAAATCATCAGTCTCATTTCTGAGCTGATCGAGAGTTGCATATTTAGAAAAATCACCTTGCTGCTGAGCTTTGCCACGACAAGATCTTCCGTAAATAACTACCATTATATTTACTGATGTCTGTTTAAATGTGACAGCATGGTATATTCATGCACGATTTTGTGGGTTGGTTTTCCTGAAAGCCCTAGGGATATCGCATCAAGTACATTAAGTACTTCTCGATCATATATTGGTGGATCAGTTAATGTTTGTATTGGTAATGTAGAATACCAGATTGGAGCAGTATTGTCACTGATATTAATGAAGAAATTCTTTTGGTGGCGCTAATCCATATGAATCAAAATAAATAATTCCACGTGGATCAATTGCATACGCTACCCAGTCGATACCTGGTCCAGAGTTTGTATCGATATTAATAAAACCTGTTTCAGTATTGTTCGGTTGTTTTGGTAACTGATCGCGCATCAAATTACCTCGAACGTTTTTTGTTTTTAATGTTTTTAGCAGCATCAAATAGATCAAAATTAGACATAGACGAGATTGTCCCTGGAAGTCTTAGACCTTTTCTTTACCATGAGGGCGTGGTCCCTGGTAATCTGAGAACTTTTCCCTTTTTTAGATGTTCGTTTTATTCCCTGTCCGGTTGCTTTCTTTAATGCCATTCCAGCAGCCGTTCGAACAGCGCCTAATGCGGCTGCTTTTTAAACAGCTGGGGCTGTAGCTGCTTTTAATGATTGTGTAGCTATGAGAAATATACCACCCGTTATAAAAGGATCTTTGATAGCGCTTGCAGAAAGACTAAATTGGACGCCTTTATTTGATTTGTTTGCTTCATTAAAGTTTTTGAATTGATGATCTGTCAACGGTAATTTATTTGAACAGCTCATATGTTCTTTTTTTTAAACAATATTGTTATCCCATGGTTATTGTTTGATGCCGATTTTGACCTGACCAGGAGTCAGGGTAACACTAGCGTGATTGTATAACATTTATATTATTCACGAATGATCTAATTGCGTGTTACATATTTTTTACTGGGGCATCAGTGCCTCTGATTTATCCACCAGCACCTTCAAGGAGCATTGATTTAAGTATAACAGCAACTAGGATATAAGGTTGTAAAATCTAGCTGTGATATTTGTAATCCAGTATCAACATTTTGATCAAGGCCCATAAACGTCATAAGACGATAACATGTCCCTTGCTACATGATTTTGATCATTATTCAGTAATATATCCTTGGATACGTGCTTGATGTTCATTTAATCTTAATGAAATCTCAGAAAAACCAAGACTGGCATATACCATATGACTACGCGTTTGATCATTTACTCATGCTGCATTTTGTAATGCAATAAATATGTATCTGGGCGTAAAAACACATTGACGAGAGGCTATCTGCCATGTATATAAACCGTTAATATTAGTAAGGATGGCATCTGTGGTCTGTGTCAGCCACGACTCATTGATTTACCCCCTTGACTCATGAAATATATTAATCATTGCTCTTCAGATATTGACGGAGTCATCTTGGCATCCACAGTGAAGTTTGGTATGAATTACTATGCCAGCATCACCGGCGGGTCTCCATATTGCATCATCGTCTTTAGCCTTTCGTACTAGTACAGCTGTATGTCTGGCTCCATAAATGATTCTGACATTTCTGCAGAATACAAAAATATGTGATAGTGGCATTGCACAAGAAAATATTCTTCTATTTCCTTTTAACATCGCTAGACGTGATCTAAATCCTAAATTGAAATCTGTATCTACATTAAAAATCAAAATCTCTACGTCTGCTGGGGCGCCTCTAGCAAAATAATGTGGTCGTCCTATTTCATAATGTTGATATTCTGGAAAATCAGAAGTATCTTTTATAAACATAATTGTTGGACCAGCTGATTTCGAATAATCGTCACTGTATCTTGCAAGACTAAGTATTGTTGTAGCAACGTCAACATCTTTCTGAATCTATTCAATATTTTTTTTCCGTCGATCATGTATGTAGCACTATAAAACAACGCCATTGTACCATTATTAACAAAACCAACACTAACATTAGCGTCGTATTCAGTATTATCCCCTTTTTATATCCCACCTTCGACTTCAATAAATGCTTCGGAGAGTAGGAAATATCAACTTGTATCATGAACCTGAAGATCAATCTTTCCACGCTGATACGGAATGCGTATGTCGTAAGAATAATACTGATAATCACATATAGACTCATCTTCCATTAGAGGTGTCTGATGGCCAATGTTCTTCCTCACCTCTTGTTTGGGATGGTGGTGGTAGTGATGGTAATAATTGAGGATTGAGGTAATTGTTTGGTATATGTGATTGTTGTGGTAGTGGTGGCAGCACTGTGATCCAGGTTATCCATATCGTGTGATTGTTTTGTTGATGATGATGGTGGTGGTTGTTCAAATGTCGTTTCAGTATATAGCTGTATTTCCGATTTTGTTACCGGAACTGGCTGTGCTCTTTTTGTATATTTTCGTTTTTCTTTTCCTGCTTCTTCTTTTCTTGATTGAATTAATTCATTAATTGCCTTCTGATATAATGGATTATCATTTTTAACTCGTTCAACATTCATAAATGTGCGATATAATAATTTATGCCATTGTTCACGGGTTCTAATATGATTAGCGTATTCAGGTTTCATTAATTTATCTCTTTGACTAAAACCACCCGCAGCAAACTCAGCTAATTGATCTAGGATTTTAATTCCATTAATTGTTTTAATAGTTTCTTCATTAAATGCATTCATCAATTCAGCAGTACTAAAAAATCTGATACTCCCTTGTTTACGGTTTGGTGCGTCTTCAAGTGCTTCTTGTGCTGGTTGTTGAGCACCAGCAATTTCGACTGAAAGTTCTCTAATAATCATTTTTATTTCTTCAGTTTTTTCTGCTACTTTCTCTAATGTTGGTTGAAGATCCTTAGTGGTCTCAGATTTAAATAATTGTTTTGTGGCCTCTTCTAATTCAATTTTTGATCCCTGACGTGATTGAAATTGATCTCTAACTGCATCACGGACGGGTAAATATTTTTTAATTGCCGCTAGACGTTCGCAAGCTAATTTTGCTGAAAGAGGCTGTCCGATATCAATTATTAACAATAATTGTAATTGATATTTAATATAAATGTGTATGTATGTCTGTCTTTAATGTAACTTTTATCAAAAATAATCAGCAGCATCCTAGCGGTTATCCTCCACAGAATCCCTTGATAGCCATGGTTTCTCTCATGAGGTCCTAATATGGTCGTCTCAAGTAATACTTATTATGCGGCACCTAATGTGCTGTTTATTTTGGCTATAATCACTTTCTAGGTGTTATTTTGAGGGATACTTGATGAGGCAGAGAGTGCAAAGCATTCTACTGATTATTTGAGGGGGGATTTTCGCATATACACATCACATGGCGAATTTATATTCGACGAAAGGCGAAATATTAGAAATTCAGAGAAATGTCTAGGCATTGCGGTTTCGATAAATACCGCCCAGAATCTAACCCCGGGTGAAAGATACAAAACGTACCCCCACCACGTGGTTGACGCAGTGGAGTATTTATCGAAACTGGAGGCTTGCCCCGCCGCCACCTTTAAAAATAATGTTTGGTACATGAGGAACCATTCCGACGGTATAGCTAGTGATAGGAGCTAAACTGGGGACCTTCGTTCTTGCACTGAGCTACGAAATTCAGTTACAAAAATACGCTCGAGAAATCATTATATAGCTATTAAAAAAACAAGAGGATATTACATTTCTAAGCATTACATTTCTAAGAATTATATTTCTCATTTTTATAAATGAATCTAGAAATTTTGTGATATATTAACGATATATAGCAGCTGCACGTATACAAGGCATGTATAAAAGGATTCAATTATATAAACACATGTAATCACAGCCCACATACCTGTATGACTAATATAGGCCAACATGTATAAGCACCGTTCACATTATCGACTATGACATAGCGATAGGTTTGGCTTCTAAACAGGCAGACAGACAGACATACAGATAGACTATTGCAGCGCTGTTACTTTAGGTATTACGTTTTACATAATCTACTCGCCTTGTGGTGATAAAGGCTTCTTCGTTGTTGTTAACATTGCGCGTTGGGTTTCTTTTGTTGGTGAGATTTCTGAAAAAACTGGTTTTATTGTCGGAGCACCACTTTGCACAGCGCATTTTTTTATTAGTAGATATGTGTTGTCCCACTGCAGTTCCAGCAGCTGATACAGCTCCAGGTGTAAAAGCATTACCTGCATCAATTGCAATTATGAGCGAGTCCTGGAATATTTTCAATACTATTAGTAAATTTATTTCCTAAAGTGATTCCTACTATATCTTCTATAAATATTTTTCTGTTTAATTGCATCGGATGTTGTATAATTTTGTTTTCTTACCATTGTTTGCGCAAGAGCAAGTAGTTAGTATCAACTTCATAATTCAATTCCAACTGTCTTCTAGATTGATCTGTCAATTCCATATTTACTAATGATATTTGATTTTCAACATTTAGTGGATACGAATTATGACGCGGACTAATTGGCATATGATAATCAGTTGGAACTTCTGGTGAAAAACTGGATATAGTTTCCACTTTGCTGCCTTTAGCTGAATAAGAACCAGATGCAATCAAACAATTTACTAATATTGTGTTGACGTCAGTTATATTTACCTGCAAATCACCGTCATGGGTAACCCGTTCTTGAGGAAAAGTATTAGTACGATAACTTTCATGAAGAAACCCTATGAATGGTGCAATACTATTTCTTGAAACTAAGTTAACCCCAACACCCGTTAATGTTATTCTAGCACGCAATTTATTATAATTTGGTGCAAGCTCAAAATTGCCTGCCACTCCTTTATATTTCGCTGTTAACTCTTTGATTGTTTTAATTAGATATTTTATATAGTTATGTTTAATTAATACTCGTGTTCTACGAATTAGATAAATTGGATCCTTAGAAGCAAATTCTAATTCATAAATTTGCTCCAGTTTTTACGTTATCCATAGCATTCGTGCAAGTGCAGGAAATGAGTCCAATTTCATCATGTTTGTTACGATCTAGTTATATTGACGGAATATACTTTACTGTACAAAATGTGAAATCATTATCAGATCCGTTATAGTCCATTACCATTGTTGCTTACATTTATTATTCTGATTTAAGAAAATGAAGTCTCTGCAATTAAATTTCTCTGTAAGGTTTCGCATTCGTCGGAGGCTATTTTAATGTATCTACTTCAAACTATCACATATGCCAATAATTTCATTTTCGATTTCATCAGCAACATTCCCAGCTTCTTGTGATGATATCACTAACATGAATCTGTCAATCAATTCAGTAACTGAAATATTCTAACTCCTGTACTCTAATTATTGTTTCGTTATTTTCAACCATTTTGATAAATTGTCGACGCTAAGAGCTACTGTGCATTTAATAGTCCTCAATTGCCGCAGAGTCATCAGGAGCATGACGTTTCTGGTTGTTTTTGACTCAACAATCAATGTCGTGGAACACGGGTTTTATTTGGTTAGGTGTAGTCAGTCTGTATAAACTCTATCATTCAGAACATCTTATTTTAAATAACGGCAAGGAACTACAAGCCATCGGTAATGGCAGCTATCAGAAATAATGTATAATTATAGTACACATAAATACTGGTACGATTCTGCTTAACTCAGCCTGAGGTAATTTTCACCGATAGTGTTATGAATTATAATGAAACCTTAAAAGATTTTCAGCAGAATATAATCGTATTTTATCTCTCACTCTTATGAACAAATAGATGCACATTTTAACGTTTATTTGCTATTACAAAGCAGACTATGTTAGCACCTAATCGTGAGTTTTATACGATGAGACTCTTATTTTGTTCTACTAGACTAGAGTTCGTTTTCTTCCTGATTCATTCAATGTCTTTTCTATCTTTATTATATTTTTCAATAATGATGATATACTAGTGTTAGTTGTAATGTTCCTAAGATTAATTAAAGATTAACAAACTTCGTGAAAACTCTTGAACAATGGCATGAATAAAAAGCGGAAAATACATTTTACGTAGCATAATGTGGTAGGAAATGTGTCTATAGGTAATATACGAAAGAACATGAAGGGAAAAATTCAGCTCATACTTGTATTGTTTCCCTTACTGTACGAGGTTGCTGCACATACAAAGGTATGCGTACTGAAAGCAGGAAGAAGTGTGTGGGTATGCAAATGATCACAAAAGAATGCGGCCAAACTCCCCAATGCTTGCTATTCCAGCCAAGGGGAAAATGTAGGTGCATACGACGAAGGGATCTCATATTTAGTAGGTGAATATATATTTACCTGAGGAATATGATGCCACAAAGAGTATTTAATGTCTATTTCTGTCTCTCCGTTTGTCTAGGTCTATCTGTGTATGTCTCTGTTTGTCTATGACTGTATATCTCTCTATTTTGTATATGTCTGCCAAAGTCTGTCTCTCTGTCTGTCTCCATATGACTCAGTCTGCCTGCCCATGTCTGTGTCTGTCAGTCTCTTTCTTTCTGTCTGTATCTGTTATGTCTCTCTATGTTTTTCTCTGTTACTGTATATGTCTATCTCTCTGACAGTCTTTTTCTGTCTATGTCTGTCTATGTCTGCATACGACTGCCTCTGTCAGTCTATATGTGTGTCTCTCTGTCTCTGTTTCGGTCTCTCACTGCCTCTCTGTCTGTATCTGTGTCCCTCTCAGTATGTCTCGATATGTCTCTGTCTGTCTCTCTGTCTGTCTAAGTTTATCTTTGTCTTTATGTCTGTCTATGTCTGTCTGTCTCTCTTTGCTTGTCTCTTTATATTTATGTCTTTCTCTGTCTCTTTCTATGTTTCTCTTTCTCTATTTCTGTCTCTGTATTTGTCTGTCTCTGTATCTCTGTTTGACTGCATGTCTGTTTCACTATATGTATGTCACATTCTGTCTCTGTCTGTTTATATCTGTCTATGTCCGTATATGTTTGTCTCTATCAGTCTCTAAGTCTGTTTCTCTTTCTGTCTATGTCTGTCATTCTGTCCCTCAGTCTGCCTCTATGTCGCTTTGTCTTTGTCTGTCTTTGTCGCTTTGTTTCTCTGCCTGTCTCTGTCTCTCTGTCTGTCTCTATATTTTGGTCTCAATATATGTCTGTTTCTGGCTCTCTCTCTATCTCTTTCTGTATCTGTCCGTCTCTCTGTCTATGTCTGTATATATATATATATATATATATATATATATATATATATATATATATATATATATATATATATATATATCTGTCTGTCTTTCTGTCTCTATCTGTCTCTATGTCGGTCTGTCTCTATCGGTATATCTATGTCCGACTTTGTTTCTATCGCTTTATGTCTATCTGTCTGTCACCCTGTCAGTCTGTTTTGGTCTGTCTTTGTCCGTGTCTCACTGTCTCAGTCTGTCTGACTCCATGTCTTTCTGTTTCAATGTGTATGTATGAATCTCTGTCTCTATGTCTCTCTATGTATGTCTCTTTCTCTGTATGTCGATCTCTATATTTATATATCTCTCTGTCTCTGTCTTTATATCTATATGTCTCTGTCTGTCTATGTCTATAGCTGTCTATATATGTCTCTAAGTCTGTCTTTTTCTGTCTCTTTGTGTCTTTGTCTCTCCCTTTTTATATGTCTGTCTCTCTCTCAGTACGAATCTGTATGTCTCTTTGTGTCTCTTTCTTTATGTCTCTGTATGTCTCTCTCTGTCTCTACATCTCTGTCTGTCTATATATGTACCTCTATCTCTCTCTGTCTATGCCTGGCTCGCTGTCTCTATGTATCTCTCTTTCTCTATGCCTCTGTCTATCTCAGCCTGATTCTGTCCCTGTCTGTCTCTGTCTGTCTCTATGTCTATCTCTGTTTCTATCTCTCTGTATGTGTTTGTATATATATATATATATATATATATATATATATATATATATATATATATATATATATATATATATATATATATATATATATATATGTATATATGTATATATATATATATATATATATATATATATATATATATATATATATATATATATATATATATATATATATATATATATATATATATATATATATATATATATATATATATATATATATATATATGTGTGTGTGTGTGTGTGTGTGTGTCCTTTGAAGTCTTAGACCTTTTCCGTACCATGAAGGCGGTGTCCCTGCTAATCTGAGATCTTTTCCCTTTTTTTTGATTCCCTGTCCGGTCGCTTTCTATAATGCCATGCCAGCAGCAGTTCCAACAGCACCTAATGCAGCTGCCTTTGCTACTGCTGGTGCTGCAGCGGCTATTAATGTTGGTATATCTGCGAGAAGGGGAAATATACCACCCGTTTTAAATGTATCTTTGTTTTCAGCCGCTCAAAGACCAAGTTTTACGCCTTTACTTAATTATTTTGTTTCATTAAAATTTTTTGATTGACGCTCGGTTAACGATAATTTATGGCTTTAACGATAGTTATATTTCATAGTTATTGTTTGATGCCGATTGTAGTCTTTTGATCTGACCAGGAGTCAGACTCACACTAACGTGATAATATGACATTATTAATATTATGAACGATCTAATTGCATGTTCACTACTGGCGCATCCATTATTCTCATTCGTCCACCAACATCTTCGAGGATCATTGATTTATCGCTAAGTATAACATCAATTGCTCTGCACTTAGTGATAGCTCCAGCATCTCTATTAACACAAGCTCGAAAATGTATATCAATTACTGATTGTCTGGTTAAATCTAAATGTTCTAGTGAAAAGTAATAAATCGGATACAGTGCTGTAATATCCAGCTGTGATATTTGTAAACCAGTATCAATGTTTTGGTCACGTCCCATAAACGACATAAGACGATGATATGCACGTGCTACATTATTTTGATCGAAATTTAACAAAATATCTTCGGATGGTTCTTGATATCCGTTTATTCTTAATAAAACCTCAGAAACACCAAGCTTATCAAATATCATGATACTACGCGTTTGATCATTTACTCGTGCAGTATTTTGAAGCGCAATAAATATATGTCGCGGTGCATAAACACCCTGCTGAAAAGCTATTTGCCATGTGAATAAAATGTTAATTGTACTTTGAACACTATCTGTGGTTGTTGTTAACCGTGATAACGCTGATTTACAGCCTTGACTCATAAAAGATAGTAACTGATCTTCTTTAGATATCGTTGAAGTCATTACTGCCATCCAGAGCGAAAATTTTGTTAGTATAACTCTACCAGCATCACCAGCAGGTCGGCATATTGCATCATTGTCGGTTGCTTTTTGTACCAGCACAACTGGATGTTTGGCTCCAAAAATCACTTTTCTGACATTTCTACAAAATCCAAAGTTCTGTGATAGTGGAATCACACACGAAAATCTTCTACTTCCACCCTGCAACATCGATCGACGTGATAAATCCCAAGTTAAAATTTGCATTCATCGATAATACTGCAGGGGTAGTGTTGTCCCCGGCGGCAGTTCTCACATTACCAATAGTTACGTTTTTATTTTCTAAAAAATCAGTTGTATCTTTTTTGCAAACATCATTGATGGTGCAGCTGATCTTGAATAATCGTCACTGTATCTTGCAAGACCAAGTATTGTTGTAGCAACGTCGACATCTTTTTGATTTGATTCAATATTTTTTCCGTCAGTTATATACGTAGCGCTATCAAACAATGCCATAATACCATTAATAACAAAACCAAAACTAATGTCGGCTGCATATTCAGTATTTTCATCTTTTAAAATTTCACCTTCGATTTCAATACATGCTTCAGCGGGTAGAAAATATCTACTTGTATCTTGAACATGTAGTTCGAATCGTCCACGCTGATTTGGTGTTTGTGCGTCATAAGAAAAATACTGATGATCACGCACAGACTCATCTGTGAGAACTGGTGCGTCCATATTGAATGCGGGATCACTTATACGTTTAAAAATGTTTATTATAATTATTATCTAAAACGAAGACCACTTCGGGAAGTGAGACCACTTCCTGCTATCAGACTAGCCGTTATATTTTTTCCTTCTCAGACATCGGGACATCAGCCAACTCTGCTAGTTTTTGATTAGCGGCTTGATTTATTATTTTACTTATACTTGCAGGCATCACTTCAGTGCAAGGCAATTTCACTGGCTGTGGTCGAACAGCTTGAGGTCTGCGTATTAATCGTGCTAATCTATCTTTGATTGTTGAGAATGTTTTACTGGCAAGGTTACCAGCAGCGTCTATACATTTTTTACGATCAAAATCAATAGCATTCATACACAGCTGCTTTGCAATTGGTATTGTTTTTGGGGCTATTCTTCAAAACAGACCCTGAACAACATCACCGAACCCATCACCGTATATTGGTTTTTCTACTGGTAATTGAGAGTTTATTACCCTGACCATGGTAGGTCCACGTTAAGCACCATGCACAATCATTTTATTATTAATTGACTTTATCACTAATAGTATCTAATCACCGTGACTTAGTCACTATAGTAGTCATCAACGATTTTGTTAATGAGTGATCGATACACATCAATATCCATAATACCGCCACTAAATAATCGTTTACAAATATCAGCTGCTTCATTAATGATTTCTGTGTATTTATTACCAGCTCGTTTTCCTCCAATCAGAATTTCTAATCGCTCAACTTCAGCAAGGACATTGTTAGAACAATGAGTAACGAGACCACTTCCTAAAACATTTCCGAAAGAGGTATCCGACGACAAATATTCTTCTTCCTGACTTTTTATTTTTGCTGGTTGTTGTAGTGGTGGTAATGTTTGAGGATCTAGCTGTGATTCCGATGCTTTTTCAGGAGCTGGCTGTGCTCTTTTTGTATATTTTCGTTTTAATTTTGCTGCTTTTTCCTTTCCTGATTGAATAAATTCGTTTTTAACTCGTTCAATATTCATACGCATGCGATATAATACTTTCTGCCATTGTTCACGGGTCTTAATATCTTTAGCGTATTCAGGTTTCATTAATTTATCTCTTTGACTACAACTACCCACATAAAAATTAGCTAATTGATCTAGGTTTTCAATATTGCTAACTACTTTAATAGTATCTTCATTAAATTTGTTTGACAGTTCAGCAGTACTAGTCATTACAGTACTCTTTTGTTTAGCGGCTGGTGCTTCAAGTATTTCTTGTATTGGTTGAGAAGCAGCTATTTCGGCTGGAAGTTTCTCTATAATCTTTTTTGTTATCTTAGTTCTTTTTGCTATTTTTTTTCAGTTGTTTCAGCTGTTTTTCTAACACAGGTTGAATACCTTTAGTGGTCTCAGTGATAGGTTTAAATAATTGTTTTGTGTCTTATTCAAATTCAATTTGAGATTCCTGACGCGATTGTAGTTGTTGCTTAACGGCATCACGAACAGATAAATATTTTTTAATTGCCTCTAGTCGCTCTTGAGCTAATTTAGCAGAGTGAGGTTCTCCAATATTAATTATTAAATAATATTTATAATAGATGTTTAATTGAATTGAGTGCAGGTTCATAATGAAAATGTATTAAGCGCGATAACTCTGCACCTCCCTGCTGATTGATAGAGAATTATTTCCCATTTGTATTCAAGGTATGTATGTCTGGTCTGTATGTTTGTCTGTATGTATGTTTGTATGTCTGGTCTGTATGTATGTATGTACATAATTTAATTTTATCAAAAATAATCAGTAGCATCATATCGGTAACCCTTTATTGGAACCCCTCGATAGGCTGTGTGATGTTTCATGGGGACCTACATGGTCATCTCCCTTATGAATTATTATGAGGCACACACATGTTCGGTTTATTTTGGCTAACACCTTTCTTGACGTTTATTTTTGGGGGTTTTCCATGGGGCATAGAGCGTAAGGCATGCTACTGATTATTTTACGGGGGGGGGATCTTGAGTAGACACACCTCCCGGCGAATTTCTAATCGACGAAAGCGAAATATTAGAAATTCAGAAAATTGTCTAATAATAAAGAATGAAAAAATAAATAAGAATAAAAAAAAAACTCGAAATCCCGGGTAGAATTCCAAAATGGAATCCGACCACATGATAGTTGGTGGATTTTATCGAAATCTCAGTGAATGCCTCCCCCACATAAAAATAGTAGGGCGACCCGGGGACCCGAATTCATCCCGGCGGGATCTGGGTTCAAACCACAGAAGTTCAGCATTAGAGTCCAACGCTCTAGCGCTCTGCTACGGATTAGACTTGCACATATACGTTTCAGAAATTATTATATAGTCATCGAGTAGCATTAAAGACTCTGATTTTAGAAATGAATCTAAATATGTATAATTTTACGGTTATATGTATGACAGGATTAAAATATATCACCTTTTATATATATATGTATATGATCTTTACTTACAAACATGAATGCAGAAATGATTACCGCGCTAA
The DNA here is from genome assembly GCA_016746295.1 of Potamilus streckersoni. Taxonomy (NCBI): domain Eukaryota; kingdom Metazoa; phylum Mollusca; class Bivalvia; order Unionida; family Unionidae; genus Potamilus; species Potamilus streckersoni. The sequence goes on along the minus strand of JAEAOA010001294.1, from coordinate 203,635 downwards.
AGTGTGAAGTGAATCATACATAAACAGAACGGCTTGATGCACACAGACCCATGACATGCCTAGTTCCAGTTACGTACATGGGGATTTTGTACACTGAGATAGGTATTTGTATTATTATACACAGTTAAAAACTTAAAGGATTATTTGTGGCGAGTGTGTGTGTATGTGTGTAGGAAAAATATAACCTTGTTATTATAATACGATATGTGTCTTAAGTTTATAGTGGAATTCAACAAACAAAGACTCAGTAAATCACAGACAGACGGATAATTTTAGCAGACGAAAACACACCTGGACATGGGGAAAAAATCGTTTAATTTACTCTGATGAGTTAACTTGCTTTATATACACGAGCAGCAGGAGAGTGAAACGACAACAATTGAGTAAACAGACAGGTAAACAAAAAATTTAAAAAATATAGTCAATAATAGAGTAACAACCTCGTGAACTTATTATGCGGTTTTTAAACGTATGGAAATGTAATAGCTAGAGACTTTGGCTTAGCGTTATTGACATTTTTTTCCAGCCTCTGTAGGACACCTAATTTTTCGTAAACAAGGCCTCTACAATTTTGTCGGGTTCACCTTCCCTGCTGCTGTTACTGTTGGACCTGGAAATCACATGATTTATTCTTCATGCTGCAAACAGATAGATAACAAAGTTCCATAAAATTGCCCGATGTATGTATGTTTATTGACATTTAAACAGAGATTTACCTTTGTCTGCAATGGAAGGAAGAATTTGTGCATATTTGGCTAAGGATGATTTATTTTGTGAATATATTACGTAGCTAACATTATTTGTAATGTTGACAATCATAATTAATAATATAGACGCAATAAAATTATTTAATTGAAATGAAATACATAATGGCGTAATATATTGAGAATAAGATTAAAAAAAAAAAGTCTGAAAAAAATATCGAATACGTCTCGGTTTCATAACATTCTGCATTAAAATTTTAAATGGCCTTCGTAATGTGAACCCTATATGACGCTTTAGCATCATCAATTCGTTACTTGCTCTATTTTGTGCTGATCCTTCGTCTATTCTACCGGTTTCTTAAACATGTCTGTACTACGCGTGTCGTTTTAACTAAGTGCTTTACATTCTATTTCACCCATCTTTCATTATGAAAAAGTCAAATAAACTGCCACAACTATCACTTTAATGGATAAAGTAGACAAATTCATTCATTATGGGAACATATGTTATTCTCCTTGCTACTATTCTTCTTAATCAGTTAATTTGGTTACGACCCTCGAATGACCTAACGGGCTTCCCGTAACCATTTATACTGATATTTTTATTTATCAACCTACTTGACTTTACCTGTTCTCATGTTATTTGGGGTCAACATAGGGACACAAGTAAATTGGTGTAAGTTAAGGGTTTATGTCAAACAAGTTTCATTATTTAAGTAACCTTCATGACTCCTGTTCCATTCCTCATTTTCCGATACAAATATTTCCACAGGGGTCTAAATCCTCCCAGGCTAATATTTGTTTGGTAAGATTAAGTATTAATAGTCCCATATGTTGATATTTGGATCTAACAATTTGCTTCTAAATTGTCCCTGGATGATTTTCATTCTTTGGCTAGATTTCGTCTGAATTGTTCCCATATACTAATGGTGTATATTATACCCTACGAGCAAATATCTTAGAGTAAGGTTTCTTTAAATAAGGATGGTTTGATTCACTGAGTGACATTTTAGACTATTTTCCTGTAGTTGGCCAGGTCCAGTAATATATTATCTATAATTTCAGAAAGCATTTCGAAATTTGTATATGAACAGTTTGTTTTGAAGGTACATAGAGTTTTAAGAAGTTGTTGTTCAAAATTTGGTGTGAAGGAATGATTATCTTAATAGTGCTGGTAATAGGTGTACTTCATTCCCATTTTAAAAATACAGTAAAAATAGACTAATACAGTTCTCGAAAAAAAAGCATTTTTGATTTGTACTTAAATCTAGCCACGTAATTGAAACAATATAATCCTTGAAAAGACTGAACTATCATGCTGTATTTATCGGATTATTAATATTTGAAAATCATGTGTTCATTTAATATTTTGTCCTCATCACATATCTAAATCGATCGATGAATTTGATATAAAATAAATAATTTAGCATATTTGGCAAGAAGTGATGCTTGAAAATAAATGTTTCCCTTGTACCGCATTGCCTTCTTCCGAAAATAAATGATAAAAAGACTCCATTGTTTGTGCAGCTCACATAAATAAGTAGAATGTAAAATAGCATTCAGAATTCATCAAATTCTTAACCTACTATGAGATAAATTTTAATATAGGAAATAGTGACGGAAGTGTGAACCTTACAAATCGATTTATCTATGCCGAGCATCTCTGTTTTAGCAATGATAAATTCTTGATATAATATGGTAGAAATTATTATATAGTAAAGTATAAAGAAATGTTAAAATCATTTGAATTATTCGATTGAAAAGCATATAGCGACTACTTTTTTATAGAAAAAACATCGTATGGATGATAGTCATGCACTTATCACGCACCATTACATGATATTCTCTCCCATTATTAACTATATAGTAATCGTATGTGAGTTATTTTAGCCGTACTTCAACTACCTGTACTTGTGAAATACTACTCTTCCCGATGTGCACTATTTTAGTTTAGCGAGAAAATGAATGTAACATTAATAATAATGATGATGATGATGATGATGATGATGATAATAATAATAATAATAATAATAATAATAATAATAATAATAATAATAATAATAATAATAATATTATTATTATTATTATTATTATTATTATTATTATTATTATTATTATTATTATTATTATTAGCAATAACAATAATAATAATAATAATAATAATAATAATAATAATAATAATAATAATAATAATAATAATAATAAAAGAATTAATAATAATAATAATTATAATATTGTTAATAATAATAATAATAATAATAATAATAATAATAATAATAATAATAATAATAATAATAATAATAATAATAATAATAATAATAATTATAATAATAATAAAAATAATAAAAATAATAAAAATAATAATAATAATAATAATAATAATAATAATAATAATAATAATAATAATAATAATAATAATAATAATAATAATAATAATAATAATAATAATAATAATAATAATAATAATAATAGTAATAATAATAATAATAATAAATATAATAATAATAAATATAATAATAATAATAATAGTAATAATAATAATAATAAATATAATAATAATAATAATAATAATAATAATAATAATAATAATAATAATAATAATAATAATAATAATAATAATAATAATAATAATAATAATAATAATAATAATAATAATAATAATAATAATAATAATAATAAAAATAATAATAATAATAGTAATAATATGAATGTAACATTACACTTTCTAAAATTAGATTGGTTAGACTATATTATAACATGTCCTAAAATATAGAATGAAAATGGTTTATAATGTCCTTTAGTTAGTTTCTTGTTGCACTCTTGTTATGTTAACATTTTTCAACGGCACAAAAGCTAGTCTACCGCGGGTATAAGTGAAGGGTGCTATCAATAACATTCTCATATTAAATATATAGCTTAAATGTGAATGAACTGACACAATATATTAACAGTCTTTTCACACTTCAGTATCTCGTAATTGACAGAGTTAAATATCACACGAATAATTTTTATATCTATATATTTTAGACGCTGGCATAACAAATAGGGTTTGTTAATAATAATAATAATAATAATAATAATAATAATAATAATAATAATAATAATAATAATAATAATAATAATAATAATAATAATAATAATAATAATAATAATAATAATAATAATAATATAGAAGGTGAAATATTAAAAGCAGATAATACTGAATACGCCGCTTATGATAATTTTAGTTTTGTTAATAATGGTATTATGGCGTTATTTGGTAGCACTACGTACATGATTGACGGAAAAATATTGAATCAATTTAAAAAGACGTTGACGTTGCTACAACAATAATTGGTCTTGCAAGATACAGCGATGATTATTCGAGATCAGCTGGCCCATCAATGATGTTTGCAAAAGATACAACTGATTTTCCAGAAAGTAGAAACATGACTATTGGTAATGTGAGAGCTGCAGCAGGAGCTGCTGATACCCATGCAGTATTATCGATGAATGCAAATTTTAACTTAGGAATTGCAGTGCGTAAATCAATGTTGATAGAAGAACACTTTCATGTGCAATTCCACTGTCACATATTTTTGGATTCTCCAGAAATGTCAGAAAAGTAATTTTCGGAGCTAAACATACAGTTGTACTAATGCGAAAAAGTACCGATGATGATGCAGTATGGCACGTTGAAGGAGTTGATGATGCTGCAACTAGGGCACTTCATGGTAAAGTTATACTAACCAAACTTTCGCTCTGGATGTCAGTAATGTCTCCAGCGATATCTGAAGAAGATCGGTTACTATCTTTTATTAGTCAAGGTGGTAAATCAATGTTTTCATGGTGAACGATTACCACAGATGTTATTCAAAGTGCAATTAATGGTTTATTTACATGGCAGATATCCTCTCAGCAAGGTGTTTCTTCATCGCCACTTATATTTATTGCGCTTCAAAATATTGCACGAGTAAATAATGAAAGACAAAGTATCGTGATATTTGATAAGATCGGTGTTTTTGAGGTTTCATTAAGGATAAATGGACATCAAGAATCATTCGAGAATATTTTGTTAAATTTCGATCAAAATCATGTAGCACGTGCATATCATCGTCTTCTGTCGTTTATGGGACGTGATCAAAATGTTGATACTGGTTTACAAATATCACAAGTAGATTTCACAACGCTGTATAAGACTTATTACTTTTCGCTAGAACATTTAGATTTAACTAGACCATCTATTGTAGATAAAAAACTTTCAGCTCGTGTAGATATAGGAGTCATTCCTAATTACAGAGCAATCGCAGTTATACTCAGTGATAAATCAATGTTACTCGAAGGTTTTGCTGGACGAATGAGAGTCATTGATGCGCCAGTAGAGAACATGTAACACGTAATTTGATCAATTGGGAATATTATAAATATCATGCAATAACGCTAATGTTACCCTGACTCCTGGTCAGGTCAAAAGACTGCAGTCAGCAACATACAGTAGCTATGGAATAAAAATATCGTTGAAAAAGGAAGATATAAGCGGTTCAAAAACTTTAATGAAGCAATAAAATCAAACAAAGGCGTCAAACTTAGTCTTTCTGCAGGCGCTATTAAAGATACTTTTAAAACGGGTGGTATATTTCCCCTACTCGCAGCTATACCAGCATTATGAGCCGCTGCAGCCCCAGCTGTTGCAAAAGTAGCTGCATTAGGCGCTGTTGGAACTGCTGGTAGAATGGCATTAAATAAAGCAACTGGACATGGAATTTAAAAAAGGGAAAAAGGTCTCAGATTGCCAGGGACCCCGCCTTCATGGTACGGAAAAGGTTTAAGACTTCCGAGGACAGTTTACTGATTTCGTCTATGTCTAATTTTGATCTTCTGATGCTGCTGAAAAACTAAATATAAAAAATTTCAGTGGAGATTTTATGCGCTATCAATTACCAAAACAACCGAACAATACTGAAACTGCAAATATTAATCTTGATAAAAACTCTGGACGTGGCACTCATTTGGTAGCGTATGCAATTGATCCAAGTGGAATTATCTCTTTTGATTCATATGGCTTAGCGCCACAAAAAAAGAATTTCTTCATTATGTCAATAATAATACGGCTCCAATCTGGTATTCAACGCTACCAACTCAAAAATTAAATGATCCACCAATATGTGGTCGTGAAGTATTTAATGTACTTGATACTGTATCCATGGCACCGCATGGAAAGCCACCTCATAAAGTCGTGCATGATATACCACATTGTCGCATTTGAACATACATCAGTAAATATAATGATAGGTATTTACGGAAGAACTGCTCGTTGCAAAGCTCAGCAGCAAGGTGATTTATCTAAATATGCATCCCTCGATCAACTCAGAAATGAGATTGATGTTCTATTAAATATCACGAGTGTGGATCAAAAGGAAGTCGCCGTTTTTGAGGAAAAATCAAGGACTAATAAAGACAAGCAATATAGAACTACCAGACGTACTTATACGCATTCCTACCGCAGTTGCTGATAATACCTTGCCTCATGAAAAGATAGTAACCGATCTTTTTGAATAACTGCTATCAATGTCGGGTGGTGATGTGTATTCATGAAGTTAACAATTTGTATAAACAACCAAATGCGCTTGCAAATTTGTTTTTCTGTTACTAAAGGGAGAGGATATAAGTTCTTATGTTAGAATGTGTGTGATGTTATGACGGGTTTTTGTCCATGTTTATGAAATTCCCATTTATATTAACATTATAATAGAAAGTAGAAATGACCGAAATCTATTGCATTTTTGAATTATCTGATAGTTATCTCGAAAGTCTCTTATTAATTTGTTAGCATAATATTACTCAGTTTGGGGTCTTGATAATACCAAAATAAAATAGCACTATTCAAACAAGTTTATCGATGAAGCTGGCTTTATGCTTATGGACTCGATTATGTTACCTGAATTTAAAGATGACAAACACTAAAGGCATCGAAGTTTTCCGTTGGTCTGCATACCTTATAGGTGCTTCCAGATATCTATGTTCGAGTTTTTTTCTTCAAGAAAGCCTTTATTGCATTAAATCGTGTTGTCTAAAAAACAATTCGTTTTTTTTGTAATCATTTAGGTCATTGCTTATCATTACATGCTATTGTATGAATAAATAATGACAGAAACATAAAACATGTCCTTATACTACCATTAACATTTTTTGTGACAATGAACAATATCTAAATAATAAAAATAATAATAATAATAAAAATATTAATAATAATAATAATAATATTAATAATAATAATAATAATAATAATAATAATAATAATAATAATAATAATAATAATAATAATAATAATAATAATAATACAATGCGACTACTGCTACTACTACTACTACTTCCTCTACTATTACTACTACTACTACTACTGCTACTAATACTTCTACTTCTACTACTACTACTACTACTACTACTACTACTACTAATAATAATAATAATAATAATAATAATAATAATAATAATAATAATAATATGTAATGTGATGTGATTTTCATTTTTTTTCGCTACGATGTATGTAGTGTGGCAATTTATATTGATGTCTATAACTTGGGCATCATGCTACAGACATGTAGCACGATATCCCAAATAGTCACCTGATCCTGACACCAGACCAATAATAATAATAATAATAATAATAATAATAATAATAATAATAATAATAATAATAATAATAATAATAATAATAATAATAATAATAATAATAATAATAAAAATATAGTAATATCAAAGTGATATTACATTTTCTAAAAATAGGTTGCTTAGTCTGTATTTTAACGGGTCTTACAATACATAAAGAAAAAGGGTCCTTTATTAAGGTTCTTATTGCACTCGCACTCTCGCTACGTCAAAATTTTTGCAACATCACAATAGGAAGATAACCACGAGTATATGTGAAGAGGTTAAACTTGTTAAGGTCAATCAAAATATTTTCAAATCGCCGATATAGCTTAAATGTGACTGAACTCATACCAACAATTAACCTACTTTTGACAGTACAGTATCTCACAAATATCAGTGAATTAAATGCCAGGCGAATTATATATTACGATTTATTTCTTAGATACTGGCATTGTATGTAGGTTTTGTTCATAATAATAATAATAATAATAATAATAATAATAATAATAATAATAATAATAATAATAATAATAATAATACTAATAATAATAAAAATACTACTACTACTACTACTACTAATAATAATAATAAAAATAATATAACAATAAAATAATATTACAATATTTTATCAATAATAGAATAAAGAAATAGCATACATGTTCATAAAAATATATGCATATTAAACAATTTTAATACAATTTTATAAAGCAAAATATCTTTTCAGTACTAAGTGAGATAAGAAGTTTGAAAGGGTGAGACAGTGCAATGTCAGTAATATACCAAATTTATTCCGATCTCAAATATGTTAGTAAATACTTTTCGAAGCTGTCTAAATGACACCGCTAGCCTCGTGATCACAGGGTGTCGGTGCAAGGGAGTCTTCTTATTTCCATTTCGTCAATTGGACTAGTAAATGTTCAATAATTACTATGCCTTTCTCCATATCACTCTCACGGCCACTGGGTTAAGTAGAGTTCAGTTAATAATGTAAAGAAAGGTGGTTCTTGTATTCACGACAAAATGTGATTCTACGAGCAAATTTAGATCTTAAAAATGATTCCAGTGATGATGAAAAAAATGGAAAAGTCTAAGATGAAAAAAGATGGAAACGTTTTGAGATCTTGTGTACATACTCATATCTTGCAGAAGCTCTGTCTCACGGTGTTGCTTGTTCTTTGTCACGGAAGAAAGATAAAAAGTTCTCAGATAAAAAATAAGGAATAGACTTGAGGTCCCGTGTACTTGTTCGCTACTTTTATGCTTTGTTCCTATATATCCCAATGCTGAAAATTACATTACATTAGTCCCTTTCTATTATTATTATACATTTTTTACGGACTAAATTTCACTTCACATAACTTCAAACTTATGTCGGCTTTGTATGGATCTTGATCTGTCTTGACAACAATGACCTTATCCTTACTTTAAAATCCTAATGATTGCTCATTGACTCTGTCATCTTCTTTTGGACAGTAGAGGTTATTCTCGTGTTGCATATCATGAACGATGTCAAAACAAAATGTTGTAAATAAGACTTAAATCATTATGCTCCAGTCAAGCTTCAAATATATTTGTCTTGTTTGAGCCAATAAGCTGGCACACTGTAATATAATCATTGAATGTGCAGAAGCCCTGTATCAGGGCGTTGTTTAGTAATTGTTTCACTGTCATTTTGTTTCTGAAGATGGGGTAACGTCTTTGCATACTGAGCTTTTTAACAAACCGTATAGCATACTTGACATAATCATTTAAACATTTTGTATTACATTTTCGGAAACATATTAAAAGAGGACCGGTCCAAACACAATGATTTTTTACATATATTTCTTTTTTGTAATTTACTTTCTTTTTATGTTCCTGATTATCCATTGAAGATAATTCATGCACAGTCGATGAATGAAAGGTCTCTTAAGTGGTTCAGAATTAAAATAGGACATGTGTCTTAATAGAAGTTGAACATAAATTTCCGAACACGGGGGAAATTAATTTAAACTGAATTTATAAAAGAGTGAATTAACAAAAACCGGTAAGGAAAATAAAACAACCGTTCCTGAGGTCCAACAGACTGACAAGAATTAATATTAATATATTTTGCATTTAAGCGTAATCTATGGAATATACGGATATACATAAAGCAATAATTATTACAAATTGTTATGATAAAAAACACAAATATTGTATAAGCTACGAAAGTAATTTATTTTACTGTCCGTTAATAAGTGCATAGAGTTCTTTAGTCTATCACATATTAATGCATGTGTACGTATTTCCACGGCACAGTTGACTTCTTTACATCATTGTTTATCAGAACATCCGTTTGAATCAATGTTCTTCTTCCTTTTGTTTTCATTAAAACAAGTTTAATATCATGGTTGATAATATCTCCCATTGTTAACATTATTATGATCGTATGTGATAGATTTTTGCCCTACTTCAATTACCTATCTCTGTGAATCCCTTCTCTTCCAGTTGTGTCCTATTTTATTTTAGCGAGACAATACTATTATTACTACTACTACTACTGCTACTACTACTACTACTACTACTACTACTACTACTACTACTAATAATAATAATATAAAATACTACTACTACTACTACTACTACTACTACTACTACTACTACTAATAATAACAACAACAATAAAATAATAATAATAATAATAATAATAATAATAATAATAATAATAATAATAATAATAATAATAATAATAATAATAATAATAATAATAATAATAATAATAATAATAATAATAATAACAATAAAATAATAATAATAAAAATAAAATAATAATAATAATAATAATAATAATAATAATAATAATAATAATAATAATAATAATAATAATAATAATAATATATTTTTATCAATACTAGAAAAAAATAGCCTACTTATTCCCAACCTTATATCCATATTACGCAATTTTAATACAATGTTATAAAGCAAAATGTTTCTTCAGTACTAAGTGAGTTAAGAAGTTTAACAAGCTGAGACAGTGCAATATCAGTAATACACCAAATGGATAGCGATTAGTAAACACGTTTCGTAGCCGTTAAGCTGACCCCGTTAGCCGCGTGATCACATAATGCCGGTGCAATGGAGTCATCGTATTTTCATTTCGTAGTGTCCCTTTCATCATTTCACTCAAAGGGGCAGCGAGTTAAGTGGAGTTCAGTTAATAATGTAAACAAAGGTGGTTATTGTATTCACGATAAAATGTGATTCTACGAGCAAATTAAGATTTTAAAAATGATTCCATTGAAGATGAATAACGACGGAAAATTCTAAGATGAAAAAAGATAGAAAAGTTTTGAGATTTTAAGTACTTGCTCATGTCTTGCAAAAGCTGTTTCTCGTTGCTGTTTGGTCTTTGTGTCACTGAAGAAAGATGAAAAAGTCTAAGATGAAAAAGATAGAATAGTCCTGAGGTCTCTTGTACTTGTTCAGTACTTTTATGCTTTGTTCCTATATATCCCAATGCTGAAAATTACATTACATTAGTCCCTTTCAGTTATTAATATACATTTTTACGGACTTAGTTTCACTTTACATAACTTGTAACTTATGCCGGCTTTTTAAGCATTTTGATCTGTGTTGATAACAATGACCTTATCCTTACCATGAAATCCTAATGATTGCTCCCGGATTCAGTCATCTTCTCATGCAATTAAGAGGTGATTCTCTTTTTGCATATCAAGTCGTAAATCATTATGGTCCAGTCAGGCTTCAAATAAATATTTCTCCTTTGAGGCAATAAGCTGGCACAATGTAATATAAACGATCAATGTGCAGAAGCCCTGTCTCAGGGTGTTGTTTGGTCATTTTGTCACTGTCATTTTGTGTCTGAAGCTGGGGTAACCTCTATGCATACTGAGATTTATAACAAACCGTATAGCATACTTGATATAATCATTTATACATTTTGTATTACATTTCTGGAAACATATTAGAATAGGACAGGTCGAATAACAAAATTTTCAGGCATCTATTTCTCCGTTGTAGTTTACTTTCTTTTTTTATTCCTGATTATCCATCGAAGATAATTCAGGAATAGTCGATGAATGAAGGGTCTCTTAAGTGGTTCAGAATTAAAATAGGACATGTTTCTTAATAGAAGTTGAACATAAATTTCCGAACAAGAGAGAAAGTAATTCAACCTGAATTTATAAAAGAGTGAATTAAGAAAAAAAGGTAAGGAAAAATAAAACAACCGTTCCTGAAGTCCAAAAGATTGACAAGAATTAATATTAATATGTTTTTTTTTTCATTTAAGCGTACTCTATGGAATGTACGGATATACATACAGCAATAATGATTACATAATTTTATGAAAGAAATACAAATATATAAGCTATGAAAGTAATTTATTGTACTGTCCGTTAATACGTGCATAGAGTTCGTTAGTCTACCATATATTAATGCTTGTGTACTTATTTCCATGGCACAGCTAACTTCTTTTCATCTTTGTTTACCATTAGATCCGTTTGAATAAATGTTCTTCTTCCTTTTCTTTTTTAAAAAAAATATAATATCTTGATTGATAATGTCTCCCATTGTTAACGTTATTATGATCGTATGTGATTTTTGCCCTGCTTCAATTACCTATCCCTGTGGAACCCTTCTGTTCCAGTTGTGTTCTATTTTATTTTAGCGAGACATTGAATAATAATAATAATAATAATAATAATAATAATAATAATAATAATAATAATAATAATAATAATAATAATAATAATAATAATAATAATAATAATAATAATAATAATAATATAACAATAAAATAATAATACAATATTTTATCAATAATAGAATAAAGAAATAGCCTACATGTTCCTAAACATATATGCATATTACACAATTTTAATACAATTTTATAAAGCAAAATATCTCTTCAGTACTAAGTGAGATAAGATGTTTGAAAGGGTGAGACAGTACAATGTCAGTAATATACCAAATTTATTCCGATCTCAAATATGTTAGTAAATACTTTTCGTAGCTGTTTAAATGACACCGCTAGCCTCGTGATCACAGGGTGTCGGTGCAAGGGAGTCTTCGTATTTCCATTTCGTCAATTGGACTAGTAAATGTTCAATAATTAGTGTCCCTTTCTCCATATCACTCTCACGGGCACCGGGTTAAGTGGAGTTCAGTTAATAATGTAAAGAAAGGTGGTTCTTGTATTCACGACAAAATGTGATTCTACGAGCAAATTTAGATCTTAAGAATGATTCCAGTGATGATGAAAAAACAAGGGAAAATTCTAAGATGAAAAAAGATGGAAACGTCTTGAGATCTTGTGTACATGCTCATATCTTGCAGAAGCTCTGTCTCACGGTGTTACTTGTTCTTTGTCGCTGAAGAAAGATACAAAAGTTCTCAGATAAAAAGAAGGAATAGACTTGAGGTCTCGTGTACTTGTTCAGTACTTTTATGCTTCGTTCCTATATATTCCCATGCTGAAAATTACATTACATTAGTCCCTTTCTATTATTATTATACATATTTACGGACTAAATTTCACTTCACATAACTTGAAACTTATGTCGGCTTTGTATGTATCTTGATCAGTCTTGACAACAATGACCTTATCCTTACTTTGAAATCATAATGATTGCTCATTGACTCTGTCCTCTTCTTTTGGACAGTAGAGGTTATTCTCGTGTTGCATATTATGAATGATGTCAAAACAAAATGTTGTAAATAAGTCGTAAATCATTATGGTCCAGTCAAGCTTCAAATAAATATTTCTTGTTTGAGCCAATAAGCTGGCACACTGTAATATAAACATTCAATGTGCAGAAGCCCTGTATCAGGGCGTTGTTTAGTAATTGTTTCACTGTCATTGTGTTTCTGAAGATGGGGTAACGTCTATGCATACTGAGCTTTTTAACAAACCGTATAGCATACTTGACATAATCATTTAAACATTTTGTATTACATTTTCGGAAACATATTAAAAGAGGACCGTTCCAATAACAATAATTTTATACATATATTTCTTTTTTGTAATTTACTTTCTTTTGTATCTTCCTGATTATCCATTGAAGATAATTCATGCACAGTCGATGAATGAAAGCTCTCTTAAGTGGTTCAGAATTAAAATAGGACATGTGTCTTAATAGAAGTTGAACATAAATTTCCGAACAAGGGGGAAAGTAATTCAAACTGAATTTATAAAAGAGTGAATTAACAAAACACGGTAAGGAAAATAAAACAACCGTTCCTGAAGTCCAACAGACTGACAAGAATTAATATTAATATATTTTTTTTTCATTTAAGCGTACTCCATGGAATGTACGGATATACATACAGCAATAATTATTACATAATTTTATGAAAGAAATACAAATATATAAGATATGAAAGTAATTTATTGTACTGTCCGTTTATACGTGCACAGAGTTCGTTAGTCTACCATATATTAATGATTGTGTACTTATTTCCATGGCAGAGATAACTTCTTTTCATCTTTGTTTACCATTAGATCCGTTTGAATAAATGTTCTTATTCCTTTTCTTTTTTTAAAAAAATCATCTTTATTGATAATGTCTCCCATTGTTAACGTTATTATGATTGTAAATGATTTTTGCCCTGCTTCAATTACCTATCATTGTGGAACCCTTCTGTTCCAGTTGTGTTCTATTTTTTTTTTAGCGAGACATTGAATTTTTATTATTAATAATAATAATAATAATAATAATAATAATAATAATAATAATAATAATAATAATAATAATAATAATAATAATAATAATAACAATATTATTAATAATACTTATAATATAACAATAAAATAATATTACAATATTTTATCAATAATAGAATAAAGAAATAGCATACATGTTCATAAAAATATATGCATATTACACAATTTTAATACAATTTTATAAAGCAAAATATCTCTTCAGTACTAAGTGAGATAAGAAGTTTGAAAGGGTGAGACAGTGCAATGTCAGTAATATACCAAATTTATTCCGATCTCAAATATGTTAGTAAATACTTTTCGTAGCTGTTTAAATGACACCGCTAGCCGCGTGATCACAGGGTGTCGGTGCAAGGGAGTTCTCGTATTTCCATTTCGTCAATTGGACTAGTAAATGTTCAATAATTAGTGTCCCTTTCTCCATATCACTCTCACGGGCACTGGATTAAGTGGAGTTCAGTTATTAATGTAAAGAAAGGTGGTTCTTGTATTCACGACAAAATGTGATTCTACGAGCAAATTTAGATCTTAAAAATGATTCCAGTGATGATAAAAAAAATGGAAAAGTCTAAGATGAAAAAAGATGGAAACGTTTTGAGATCTTGTGTACATGCTCATATCTTGCAGAAGCTCTGTCTCACGGTGTTGCTTGTTCTTTGTCACTGAAGAAAGATAAAAAGTTCTCAGATAAAAAAGAAGGTATAGACTTGAGGTCTCGTGTACTTGTTCAGTACTTTTATGCTTTGTTCCTATATATCCCAATGCTGAAAATTACATTACATTAGTCCCTTTCTATTATTATTATACATTTTTTACGGACTAAATTTCACTTCACATAACTTGAAACTTATGTCGGCTTTGTATGTATCTTGATCTGTCTTGACAACAATGACCTTATCCTTACTTTGAAATCCTAATGATTGCTCATTGACTCTGTCATCTTCTTTTGGACAGTAGAGGTTATTCTCGTGTTGCATATCATGAACAATATCAAAACAAAATGTTGTAAATAAGTCGTAAATCATTATGGTCCAGTCAAGCTTCAAATAAATATTTCTTGTTTGAGCCAATAAGCTGGCACACTGTAATATAAACATTCAATGTGCAGAAGCCCTGTATCAGGGCGTTGTTTAGTAATTGTTTCACTGTCATTGTGTTTCTGAAGATGGGGTAACGTCTATGCATACTGAGCTTTTTAACAAACCGTATAGCATACTTGACATAATCATTTAAACATTTTGTATTACATTTTCGGAAACATATTAAAAGAGGACCGATCCAAACACAATGATTTTTTACATATATTTCTTTTTTGTAATTTACTTTCTTTTTATGTTCCTGATTATCCATTGAAGATAATTCATGCACAGTCGATGAATGAAAAGTCTCTTAAGTGGTTCAGAATTAAAATAGGACATGTGTCTTAATAGAAGTTGAACATAAATTTCCGAACACGGGGGAAATTAATTTAAACTGAATTTATAAAAGAGTGAATTAACAAAAACCGGTAAGGAAAATAAAACAACCGTTCCTGAGGTCCAACAGATAGACAAGAATTAATATTAATATGTTTTGCATTTAAGCGTAATCTATGGAATGTACGGATATACATAAAGCAATAATTATTACAAATTGTTATGATAAAAAACACAAATATTGTATAAGCTATGAAAGTAATTTATTTTACTGTCCGTTAATAAGTGCATAGAGTTCGTTAGTCTATCATATATTAATGCATGTGTACGTATTTCCACGGCACAGTTGACTTCTTTACATCATTGTTTATCAGAACATCCGTTTGAATCAATGTTCTTCTTCCTTTTGTTTTCATTAAAACAAGTTTAATATCTTGGTTGATAATATCTCCCATTGTTAACATTATTATGATCGTATGTAATAGATTTTTGCCCTACTTCAATTACCTATCTCTGTGAATCCCTTCTCTTCCAGTTGTGTCCTATTTTATTTTAGCGAGACAATAATACTACTATTACTACTACTACTACTACTACTACTACTACTACTACTACTACTACTACTAATAATAATAATAATATAAAATACTACTACTACTACTACTACTAATAATAATAATAACAACAACAATAAAATAATAATAATAATAATAATAATAATAATAATAATAATAATAATAATAATAATAATAATAATAATAATAATAATAATAATAATAATAATAATAATAATAATAATAATAATAATAATAATAATAATAATAATAATAATATATTTTTATCAATACTAGAAAAAAATAGCCTACTTATTCCCAACCTTATATCCATATTACGCAATTTTAATACACTGTTATAAAGCAAAATGTTTCTTCAGTACTAAGTGAGTTAAGAAGTTTAACAAGCTGAGACAGTGCAATATCAGTAATACACCAAATGGATAGCGATCGCAAATATATTAGTAAACACGTTTCGTAGCCGTTAAGCTGACCCCGTTAGCCGCGTGATCACAGAATGCCGGTGCAATGGAGTCATCGTATTTTCATTTCGTAGTGTCCCTTTCTCCATATCACTCACACGGGCAGCGGGTTAAGTGGAGTTCAGTTTATAATTTAAACAAAGGTGGTTATTGTATTCACGACAAAATGTGATTCTACGAGCAAATTGAGATTTTAAAAATGATTCCAGTGAAGATGAAAAAAGACTGAAAAGTCTAAGATGAAAAAAGATGGAAAAGTTTTGAGATTTTAAGTACTTGCTCATGTCTTGCAAAAGCTGTCTCTCGTTGCTGTTTGGTCTTTGTGTCACTGAAGAAAGATGAAAAAGTGTAAGATGAAAAAGATAGAATAGTCTTGAGGTCTCATGTACTTGTTCAGTACTTTTATGCTTTGTTCCTATATATCCCAATGCTGAAAATTACATTACATTAGTCCCTTTCAGTTAGTAATATACATTTTTACGGACCTAATTTCACTTTACATAACTTGTAACTTATGCCGGCTTTTTAAGCATCTTGATCTGTGTTGATAACAATGACCTTATCCTTACCTTGAAATCCTAATGATTGCTCCCGGATTCAGTCATCTTCTCATGCAATTAAGAGGTGATTCTCTTTTTGCATATCAAGTCGTAAATCATTATGGTCCAGTCAGGCTTCAAATAAATATTTCTCGTTTGAGGCAATAAGCTGGCACAATGTAATATAAACGATCAATGTGCAGAAGCCCTGTCTCAGGGTGTTTGGTCATTCTGTCACTGTCATTGTGTTTCTGAAGCTGGGGTAACCTCTATGCATACTGAGCTTTATAACAAACCGTATAGCATACTTGACATAATCATTTATACATTTTGTATTACATTTCTGGAAACATATTAAAATAGGACAGGTCGAATAACAAAATTTTCAGGCATCTATTTCTCCGTTGTAGTTTACTTTCTTTTTTTATTCCTGATTATCCATCGAAGATAATTCAGGCACAGTCGATGAATGAAGGGTCTCTTAAGTGGTTCAGAATTAAAATAGGACATGTTTCTTAATAGAAGTTGAACATAAATTTCCGAACAAGGGGGAAAGTAATTCAAACTGAATTTATAAAAGAGTGAATTAACAAAAAACGGTAAGGAAAATAAAACAACCGTTCCTGAAGTCCAACAGACTGACAAGAATTAATATTAATATGTTTTTTTTTCTCATTTAAGCGTACTCTATGGAATGTACGGATATACATACAGCAATATTTATTACATAATTTTATGAAAGAAATACAAATATATAAGCTATGAAAGTAATTTATTGTACTGTCCGTTAATACGTGCATAGAGTTCGTTAGTCTACCATATATTAATGCTTGTGTACTTATTTCCATGGCACAGCTAACTTCTTTTCATCTTTGTTTACCATTAGATCCGTTTGAATAAATGTTCTTCTTCCTTTTCTTTTTTTAAAAAAATAATATCTTGATTGATAATGTCTACCATTGTTAACGTTATTATGATCGTATATGATTTTTGCCCTGCTTCAATTACCTATGCCTGTGGAACCCTTCTATTCTAGTTTTTTTTATTTTATTTTAGCGAGACTTTGAATAATAATAATAATAATAATAATAATAATAATAATAATAATAATAATAATAATAATAATAATAATAATAATAATAATAATAATAATAATAATAATAATAATAATAATAATAATAATAATAATAATAATAATAATAATAATAATAATAATAATAATAATAATAATAATATAGTAATATGAATGTGCCATTACAATTTCTAAAATTAGATTGCTTAGTCTGTATTTTAACCTGTCCTAAAATATAGAATGAAATAGTTCATAATGTCCTTAAGTTAGGTTCTTGTTGCACTCTCGTTACTTCAACATTTTTTCAACGGCACAATGGCTAGTCTGCCGCGGGTATAGGTGATGGGGGCTAAACCTTTTATGTTCTATCAATTACAGTCTCCGATCGAATATATAGCTTAAATGTGAATGAACTGATACAATATATTAACCGTATTTTCTCACTTCAGTATTTCCTAATTGACAGTTAAATTTCACACGAATCATTTTTTACGATTTATATTTTAGATACTGGCATAACACGTAGGTTTTGTTGCTAATAATAATAATCATAGTAAAAATACAAATAATAATAATAATAACTACAAATATTAATGTTATCAATATTATAATGAAGAAGAAACGTATATTTTCCAAACAATATTGCCATATTACATAATTTTAGTAAAATGTAAAGCAAAATGTCTCTTCAGTACTAAGTGAGATAAGAAGTTTAAAACAGCTGAGACAGTACAGTTACAGTAATATACCAAATGGATAGCGATCGCAAATATGTTAGCAAATGTATTGCTTAGCTGTTAAAATGACATCGTTAACCGAGGGATCACATAGAATGCCGGTGCAAGGGAGTCTTCTTATTTCCATTTCGTATATTCGATTATTAAATGTCCTATAGTTAGTGTCGCTTTCTCCATATTATTCACACGAGCTGCTGGTTAAATGGAGTTGAATTAATAATGTAATTATATGTGGTTCTTATGTTCACTATAAAATGCGACTCTACGATATAATTTAGATCTTAAAAATGAATCCAGTGAAGATGCAAAACAATGCAAAAATCTTGAGATCTTATGTACTTCATCAGTACTTTGAGCATTTGTACGTATTTATTATAAGACTGAACATTGCCTTCCTTTATAACAGTGCTATCACATTCGTTTATTCTTACTAGTAATCTACATACTTTACCAACTTGAATTCACTTTACATAACTTGCAATATTGTCGGCTTTGTATATATCTTGATCGGTGTTGACAACAATAACCTTATCCTTACTTTGAAATCCTAATCATTGCTCATTGACTAAGTCATCTTCGCATGCAATGAAGAGGTGATTCTCGTGTTGCATATCTTTACTAATAGAAAATATATTTTGTAAATAGGTCATAAATCATTATGGTCCAGTCAGGCATCAAATAAATATTTCTCGTTTGAGCCAATAACCTTGTCTACTACACTGTAAAATAAACGTTCAATGTCGTGCAAAAGTCCTGTCACAGCGTGCTGCTGGGTCTATAAGGAATTTTCGCAACAAACTAAACCCGCAATTTAAATCGCAGTCTGTTTCAAAAGTCTGGAGTCAGCACTAAGCATAAAGATATTTTTTTTTTACAAAACATTTAGCATACTTGACATAATCATTTACACATTTGTTTGTTACATTTTCGGAAACATTAAAAAAGAGAGGTCCAATAATTATATTTTGCATTTATCTCTTCCTCCTTTGTAGTTTTCTATCTTAAAATATTCCTGTTTATCACTCGAAAATAGTTCAGGCACAGTCGAGTAATAAAGGTCTTTTAAATAGTACAGAACTGAAATAGGAAATATTTCTTAATATAAGTTGAACATAAATTCCCGAACATCTTGGAAAGTATCTGAAACTAAATTTATAAAAGAGTGAATGAACAGGAAACGGTAAGGAAAATAAATGAACCATCGCTGTGGTCCATCAGACGGATAAGATTTAATATGTATATATATATATATATATATATATATATATATATATATATATATATATATATATATATATATATATATATATATATATATATATATATATATGTTTCTATTTCAGCGTAACCTAACGAATGTATGAATATACATAAAGCAAGAGTTATCGCAAATTATTATGGAAACAACAAATATTGTATAGGCTATGAACCTAATATATTTTACTGTCCGTTTCTAAGTGTATAGTGGTCGTTAATCTATCATATATTAATGCTTGTGTACGTATTTTCGCGACACATGTAACTTCTTTTCGTCATTGGATACCATTACATTTAATTTATATTAATGCCAGCCATGTAATTCAGAACGCAGTTTTCACTTAAAATGATAATCATTACATACAATCTAATTTCTTCGACATTTTGTTACATTAATCATCACAACTGTAAATATATCGAACCTTACCCAGAGCAGACACACAAGGACCAGAAACATTGGTCATTTCATTAATGTTGGCAGTATGAAGTGGTTTTGTTATATCTACATATTAATTTCGTCTGTAAAATGAAAGATTTACAGCTATTATATTAGCTATAGCTGCACTATATTTGATATAATTGACGAAGTTACGACAAGTAGCTAACTTTGAAATGGAGGGAAGATTTGCAATTAATGGAAACCTATGGCTCTGAGGGAGGGACAAATGTTAATGTGAGGCATAGATGGGAAAATTGCTCGCCTTATTCACACAAATTACATTAATAATTTATTTGATAAGGAATATTATATTATTAAAACAAGTAGGCCTTTCACAAGCTCTTCAATAAGATAATCAGAAAATCATTTTTTTTTGTTTAGGCCATATGTTCTTATTAAACTTATTAAATATCATAGTTTTAACTAATTATACAAGTAGAGATCTCTTAAAAGTATATTCACATCATTGGCTTAATTATTGTCTTAGGAATTGTAAGATACTCCATGAACTCTACCGAAGATCGCATTGCCGTATTTATCAAATGCTTGCAAGGCTATTGCAATATTCAACACGTGTACACATTTACAAGTCAGCAGGTGCTAAAATTTCATTACTGTTGGACCTGCAAACAACATGATTTAATCTTCATGCTGCAAACAAATACATACCAAAGTTTCAGAAGATGGCTTGATGCATGTAGGTGTATTGATATTTGAACAGAGATTTACCTTTGTCTGCAATGGAAGGACGAATTTGTGCATATCTGGCTAATGATGATTTATTTTGGGAATATATTACGTAGGTAACAGTATTTGTAATGTGAACAATCATAATTAATAATATAGACGCAAGACAATTATTTAATTGAAATGAAATACATAATGCCGTAATATATTCAGGATTAGAGTGAAGGAAAAGTTTGAAAAATAAAAAATATCGAATACGTCTCGGTTTCATAACATTCTGCAGTAAAATTTTAAATGGCCTTCCGAATGTGAACCCTATATGACGCTTTAGCATCATCGGCATGGTTATCATGATGGGTATCATCAAGACGAAAATACCTTTCTGCTTCTGATTATATTCTTCTTCTTCATGTTTAGAATGGTATTTTTTAATGTTGCATTGGTGTTCCAAGTCCACGATTTGGCGAATATTGTGGCATCGCTTGTTTCCTTACTACACGTGTGCCTTGGTATTATTGGTACGCATCACATGTTCCCTTTGGGCACAACTCAGGAGTTGACAATTACATTTATGCAGTGAACCTTGCGCTTTAGATGTAAGTAACAGTTTGAACTGACCAACGTACGTTCTTGTCCTCTGTCCAGATAGGGTTTAGAGGCTAAACATCCTGAGCATTACGATCCACAATGCTTGTGTTGCTCTCGATTGTTATAGCCATAGTCACATTTTGTAAAGTAAAAACCTTATCCCAAGAATGCGTTGATACTGGTAATAGCATAGCCATAATATGTTCATCTTGATGATAGACGTGAAGATCTTTTCCGTCTTTAAAATATTTGCTCGAAATAACAGAGGTACGCGCACTTCTTGAGGATGCACATTCAATGTGTAGCGTAAAGCCAAGGTGGTTTCCAATTTTTGCATTTCAATTTTACACTTTTAATTACACTTTTCATTGTTTCGGTCACAATCTCAGGTCGAGTCTTTGGATATCTGTTTTCTGTAACAGGAATTCTGCTTCTCTTTTTTTGTTTGGTTAGGTCGAATCGGAGAATAGTTTTCTGGGCTCTTGTCCATTCTTTCATGTTGATCTTGTCAGCGTACATCCTACCAACCACTATGGCACGGGCTAAAATCATATGGTTTTGAAAATTGTTAATTTGAATGATTCTCGTTTTGGCTATGGGAAAGCCGTTCTCCGAGAGGAGAGCACCTTTTCCCTTGGGGAAAAGACACAATGGTCATGAATAGTGTCGATTTTCCGTCATTGATGGGAAACGTGTCTGCTGTGATGCTAATTTCGATCCAAACGTGATATGTGAAATTGTGGTAATGTCTCAAGCGATGGTCTTCTTTGGCCTCACATTGCTGTTTTAGATTAAATAAAAAGAAACCTACATATCAGTAACGATCCATTCTGCCTTCTCCAGCGGTTCGACGGACTTGAAATATGTAGAATTAACATCGCACATGTATTCTGTCCATCGAATGTAATACTACTTTATTGGGTTTAATGGTGGTGATGGACAGTGAATGGGTCTAGATTCTGGCTCAGACATGTCATCTTCAAAATCGCTGACATGAATTTGAGCCATGATTTCAGCTATTCCGCGAGACGATAAGTCAAGTTTCTTGCTCTTACTGTCTTCTCATTTATTTCGAAATGACGCAATCGTTTCATCGTTACAGCAGAAATTCAAATGAAGACATGTGAAACACTATGGTAGTCTGTATATCCTTGTCAGACCAGTGTATGTGTATGCATGTATCTTTATATATATATATATATATATATATATATATATATATATATATATATATATATATATATATATATATATATATATATATATATATATATATATATATACATTGCCTCCTAATATTAATTTTACTCTCAAGCCATTCAGCATGATGGAAGGTACCACACAGATCGAACTTCGGATTATACATTTGCGAGGTGTCATAAGAAAGCTATCTCATTACAAGAAGACTTACAACTCAACCTCCTTTAAAGATAACAGTCAAGATATTTCTTGCTATATCTGTAGGAATAAAAGGCGTTGGCCTCCAGAATGTCCAGACCGTCTAAAAAGCATGACTAGTATCAAAAGAGACAAAAGTAACGATGCCTGTTATCATTGTCAAGAGATAGGACATAGGTCTTAAGACTGCCCTAAGATATAAGAGGAGCAGGAGTTGGAGGAAGAAAATTTGGAAAAGGAAGAACCTCGAGACGATCCGAAAGAGAAGAAAAGAACGAGATTTAAATGTTAGGAATAAGACGATACAAATATGTGAAAGTGGAGAAATTTACAAAACAGAGAGAGAAAGAGAGAACCAAAATAACAGACATGGAGGTTTTAAAAATGTGTTGCGATGTGTTCCTCCTTCCATTTTAAATATTTGTACCAGAATAAACCAGACAGAGAAAGCGTGTCTCCTGGTTTTTGATTTTGTATATTGAGAATCTACACTCAAAATCTCACAAACGCACACACACACACACACACACACACTCACACTCACACACACATACACACATCATAGAGTTAACAATGGGATTTTTAGTTTTAATTGATATTCGAAAAATAAATATCTCTTCTCAAATGAAGTGAGTGTTTCTGAAAAGGACTTAGGATATATGAACAATTCCCTTTTAATGCCATAAGCCACGGTCAATGTCAATATGTGGACCTGCTCCTGTCAATGATTTGGTAGAAATCACTAGGTGTGATATCTCCTGTGTAGTTCGGCTGTTTGACTGTGTAAGGCATTTTTCTCTTGGGTCGTAATCAATAAGTCTAATACATTTTTTTCAGACTATTTATCTCGGCAAAAATGTTCACGAGTACCGTGATCGTTTGAAGTTTAATGTTCTCTTTCTCTCCCAGACTTTATTTCTTCTCTGTCTCTTCTTCTTCATGTCATTTCCTTCTTGCCTCTTCTTCCCGCTGTTTCTGTTTAAGGAGCAATGCTTGTTCCGCCTCTTAGATTCCGTTATGTTTTACAAAATAATGCCGCATCGATTCACTGCGCGCAAGTACTAGCACACTTATATAGGAAATGTGCCGTCACATGTAGCTCACTACGAATTGGAAAATAAACTTTGCGAAGTGACTCAATTTGGCAACGCCTGTTGGGGAACTGGTGACAAATTTCAATCCGATTCTATCCGGTCTTCCTCTACAAACAAAAGCGATTTACTTTATTGACTTCATCTGTATAATGTTCATATATATATTTATATATATATATATATATATATATATATATATATATATATATATATATATATTGATATATATATATATATATATATATATATATATACATAGATATAGATAGATAGATAGATAGATAGATAGATAGATAGATAGATAGATACATAGATAGATAGATAGATAGATAGATAGATAGATAGATAGATAGATAGATAGATAGATAGATAGACAGATAGATAGATAGATAGATAGACAGACAGATAGATAGATAGATAGATAGATAGATAGATAGATAGATAGATAGATAGATAGATAGATAGATAGATAGATAGATAGATAGATAGATAGATAGATAGATAGATATTCATGTTTTCTTTCGTACCTTTTCATTTTTTGTTCACTATCCAGTTATCAAAATTAAACAATTTATATTGATCACATTTTGTCTTAGACACAATTTTGTATATTTAAAAAAATCCTTTAAAGTTTTGAACATAAGATTTCCAATAAGATTTCCATTTGCAAGAGATATGTGAGAATGTTTGCCAGTAGCTTCTCGAGGGTCGGTGATTCTTTTCGGTGCTTTCCCTGCTTCGTCCTCCATTATTTATACTGGCCGTCATGTATAGCCTATCTGCGCTGAAAAGTGGCGTTAAGTCCCACAAAACAACAACAACATCAGCAATATTTGCATGTAAGGTCGAGGTTAACGTACAGCCATAATGTTTTATCAAGTTAGTAAAGAATTATTGCTGAGAAAACACAATGATTGATACATAAGCTCGCTAAACGGCATTGTAATATTTACTGGTTTTATAAAAAAAATTGACGAACACTTTCGGAGAAAATAATTAAATTATCGTTAATTCTCCTTACTAATGCCTTCTTTGTATAAATATCAAGAGCATTTCAAAATGCTCTCGGAAGCCCAATGATTTTTTTCTTAACCATAAAAATTATCTTAGTATGTACTAAAGTGATGACCAGAGTCCAATAAGAACTAGAAGCAGGGAGAGTGAACCCTACAGAATTTTGCTTGAATCTTTATGGAAAAATATCGGTTCCTGCAGAGGCTGAAAAAAATAGTCAACAACGCTAAACCAAAATCTCTAACTGATTATATCTCCTTACGGTTAAAAACCGTTAGTATAAGTCACCTGATATGTCAGAACTTTAGCTCATTTTATTTTGTTATTGTTGACTTTTTAAGATTTTGTAAGGAATTTTGTTTACTGGTAAAGAGAATTAATTGTTGTCCTTCTCAATTTCTGCTGCTATGATAGTCAAGGGTAGTTTAAGCAAAGACTTTATCTAGACGTACACGATATCCTGATCTTGGATCATGCAGATTTATCGTTATAAATCCAAACGGAACAGGTTGTGCTTTAGAAACGAAATTTTTAAATTTATTCATATCCATGTACCTTGAACACCAGGTATAATAAATATTCTGCAGAATATAATTATCTACTCTATTAAACACAACCAAAATATTAGTTATATCTGATCACCTTATGTATTTGTGTATATCACTTAGTAACATAAATCACGTCTGTGTTTTTGTGTCTACCTCGAGAAAATATTCTAGCTGGATTAGATTGTTTGTCTAGCATCACATCATCATATACAACGAGATTAATAATGAATACATCTAAGTCATCTACAGATGGGGCTTTATCTATATCTGTGATAAAGTCAATAATATCGTCACCGACTTTATTAACTGATTTTGCTTTCACCTTAAAATCCTTACGTTCTTCGTAACACAGCTGATCATCTACAATGGTGCTATTAAATATAGTTTATTCCTTTTCAACCACCTCATTATTAAATATAAAAAATAATTGTGTTTTGCCTGATCCAGATGGACCTATTATAATCATTCTTATCGAATTTAGTAATGCTGGATGGTGCTTCACTGGTTCCTGTTTTCGTGTCGCAGAAATATCAATTATTGTGTCCATATTATTAATAACATGAGTATATATTTTGTTCGATGTAGATCATCTAAACCTACCACTGCATTATCAGCATTAATAACAAGAAATAAACGACATGCATTAACAGGTAAATGTGTAAAATGTGGTACAGAAAAATATAAATTTATCTCAGGGACAACAAAGATAGGTGTCGAGTTATTGCTACTACTTTAGGAAAAATTACCTGGATTATCATGGGCTAAGTATGTTGGTGAGAAATACCTTCCTGGATATAATTACTGTGGTCCTGGAACTATACTTGATATCCGACGTGATGCTTAAGATCAACCAAGATTAGGAGAGTATTCAGTAAATAAAATTGATCAAGCTTGTCATATTCACGACGTTGCTTAAAAAAGTAAAGATTTGCAGCAGCGCCATCTCGCAGATGGAAAATTGATTCATGCATTACATTTTATACCTAATAAATTTGTCAGAGAGAAGCTCGCTAGTTTTCGAATAAAATCCTCTAGTAAAATAATGTTAGGGGCTGGTAAATAATTGTATAATTATTTCAATGGAATCCATTTATTATAGCCCAAGAGGGCATTGGAATCGTAAAGCAGCGATCACTGAGCTTGCTGAGGCAGAAAAATTTTCACGTTCTGTTGCTGAAAATTGGTTAGCGCGACAGGCAATATGGCAAATTGATTTACCAACACCAAAAAAATTCAATACGCACAATTTGATGTCATTGTTCCTAACGAAGTTCATCAAGCTGATATTTTGTTTTTACCACATGATATTATTAAAACACGTGGACGAAACTCACGGACGTACAAATACGCATTGACTGTTGTTCACGTTGCAATCAGATATAAAGAAGCTGAACCATTATCAACAAAGACAGTCTCTGAAGTTTCATCAACGTTTGAGAGAATTTATCAACGTTCTGGTCTGCGATGGCCACAACAATTGCAAGTTGATTCTGGTAAATAATTTCTTGGTGCAGTATCATTTTTGATGAAGAAACATAACATTAAAATCAGACGAGGGCATACTGAAATTCACCGTTATCAAGCAATCGTTGAACGATTAAATCAAACACTTGCTGAGCGGTTATTTTGATATCAACATGCGAAGGAAATATCTGCTGACTTTAAGTCCGGTGAGCGATCTCGTGAATGGGTTGCAAGGTAACCAAGTATGATATCTGTATTAAATAATGACATTACTCGTGCAACTTCCATGAAACCTTCTAATGCAATAACTAAAAGTATATTCCACGTAGCGATGAATACGGACATCGAGGTCAACAACCAGAATTAGGTAATATAATTGTGATATATGTATACGAACCAGGGAAGTTGGAGGGTGGCAAAAGACGCGCTAGAGACCTTATTTGGAGTGTGACTACACATGCAATTTCTAGCGTTGGTAGATCCACTGGAAGACCTGATATATACAGACTATATTCTACTGCCCCTCAACGTGGATTTGTGCGTAACCAATTGCAGGTAATTCCTTCAGATACACAATTACCGCCACATTCACTTATGTAAATTAGTACTAATGCATCGATTACATTCAAGACAGATCAACATCACATTTTTACTTGTGTGACCAAGATCACTATTTATTCTGTCTACGGTAAATTGTGTTGGATTATTATTCGAATATTGCCATAACATTTATGAGTTACAACTTGCACAGTGATTATTCTGTAGTTGTTTGTGTATTATAATAAATTCAGTATCAATATCAAAGTCACGTTTATTTTTTTGTCACATTATTTATAAGACACTAAGGTTTTCTTTATTACAACATCGTCATTAGTAATTTCTTCAGTTATTACATAATCTTATAAATCTATGTTGTTGAGTTATTCGTCTGACGCGAGATACCTCAAGATAAACTAAGTTTTTCCATTCGATCCGGTCATCTACAATCCAGATATTTGTATCAGAGATAGTTATTCCCTACGACAAATGAATCGTTATAGCGTATCCTAACGTCCAACGTGATTTATCCATATTCATTGCCACTTTAACTGTACTAATAGTTACCAAAATAATGACATTCAATAACATATTTTGTACTCCGCCGCCAGGATTTTCAACTTCAATATTTTGTCGTCGAGTATCTGCTGGACGATAACATAATGGTACAGGTAGATGTGAAAACCTTTCTTGATGAAAAGTAAATAATTTCTTCTGCAATTCATCACGAATTATCCTTCAACTAGCGACTATCAAATCAATAGGTCTCCATAAGGTCAAAAAATCATTCATGGTAGTTCCTGGAATTATCTCACGCATTACTTCACATTGTCTTTTTATCTGGTTGTAGTCTGATTAATCTTTAAAACTGCGTTTCATCAATATCTCTATGGTCGTCATGTATTTCTTCATAATAATCCACATTATTTTTTAGCCATTCATGTGGAGACTGTCCAACAAAATTTGGTGGTTGACCATGATCGCCACACATAATCAATGCAGTGTTTTGTTTTCAATGACCACTCAAGAAATGGTTTTAGTGTTTCTAACGACACCGTGTCTGTCTCTTCCCATATAATATACTTAGGCATATATTTCTCACCCAATCGATCAGGCGTCCATTATCTGTACACCATCTAAAGAAAGTATGATGCGTGCAAGTTTATTATCTCTCCTTATTTTATCTCTCTGGCGAGTTTATGTGTAGGTGTCAAAACGACCGTATCTGAATTGTTGTTCATAAATAATTTAATCGCAGCAGTTGTTTTACCTTAACATCCACACCCATTAAGATAAACATTCTTATGTCTAGCCACAGGATTGTACAAGGACGAAAAATGTTTCTGCAAATAACTGAGCATATTTTCTTCCTTTGCTCTCCCTGTGCCCCACTCAACCATTACCTCGAGGCGGGTCTAATAAATCCTTATATATTTTTTTTTGCTTTTATAAAATGAGTTCGTAGCGACTCTAACAGCGTGAAGAGGAAATCTATTTATCATCGATAGTAGACTTATAGAAACATAGGCTGGCATTGAAGATCTTAAATGAGCAAACTGCGTAGAGTCGCCATCAATATAGCTCACAATAGTACCTAGTTTGGTCCCATCCGATAAATAAGCATTATTTCGGCTTATAAATATGTTTTTCTAGGTTGTATCAGCGATTATAAAATCTAACGTCCATAGACAATCTTGTACTGTGTCGTTTTTGACCGTATGAGCTACCTTGAATAAATTTACTAATTATCTTTCTGCCAAGATTTTTTGCACGTTTTTCATCGTTCTTGTCTCTGCATTTACGTATTTTAATAATACCATCTTCGACAAGATCACGATAGTCTTTCCTGACATTTTCTATATTCAATCTATCCGGTTCTGGTAACCAGACTTTTTTGTGGAGTATAGGATATAATTGCTTTATTTACCTTTACCGTTTATAATATTCCAACATCAAGAATATAAATAAATATCAACAACAATTTTCTGAAAAGTGTTTACCAAACCAAACTTAAGTAATTGTATGCAGATCTTTTGCGAACTCGAAAGATTTTATATGTGCAATTCCGGTTAAGTCAAAATCTTGTAATGGTCCATTTATCGAAACTCTGGTCATGTCATGTGTAGGGTGTCCTGATCTGTTGAAGAATTTAGAACACTCGCCATATGCAAGAAAACTCCCAGGATAACATGCAGCCATGTCGAGTGATATAACATCATTATAATAGTATATAGTATTCCATAATCCACAGTGCCCATATTCTATGCAACTTTTTGCATATCCTCAATAAATTCTGATCTTGTCGGTTTCATTAAATATTTTTCCTGGGCGAAATGGGCCCCAACAGATGGTATGGTAAAACAATTTTTCAGTAGTTGTCTGATTTTGTCAACATCAGATGTATATCTTAGTGCAAGATTTCTCATTTCTTCATAAAGCGATTCTGTACGATAAATATCTCCATTGGATAGTACAAATTGATCATGATAATCGTGTTCCGAACTCTGAAATAACCAAACAGATACAGGATCACTTTCACAAACATTTTTGATAAATCAGATATATGACCGTTATAAAATTTAATCATTCTATCTCGTGGGATTATTGTTACTGCATCAGTCCATGCATGTGCATTATGATCAATGAATATGATAGTGCTTCTTTTTTGTATATTTTGGTTTGTACAATATCGCTCTTGTTAGTTGTTTTAACTGTTATTGGAAATCTTAATGACTTTTCCAGTTTAGCAACATCCTTAATAGTTGCACCTGAATCTTTAACGGTTTCTCCCCATTCACATATTTTTTTACGTCTTAAATCTGTTAAGACATTTCCACGCATCGCATTTGTAAAATGTTCAGTATTGCGCTCCGCAACACAGTTTATTCTTGACTCTGATAGTCTCATCGGTTAGAGATCCGCAATATTTCTATTATCATTCAGTAAAAACAATCCATGTACCACAGCAGTAAGTGGATACCCTCGCTCAAAATACGGTTTATCAAGATCAGTCAGTGTTCCAGGTTTGGATTTGTTATTGAATAATATCGACATATTATTTCCAGACTGTATATAAAAGGGGTCACTTTTATCACGAAATATCCAAATATTATCGTTTGTCTCCACAATAAATGTTACTACATAGATAGCATTATATATAAAGATTTAAACAGGAAATAATGGTATTTTGTTGAATATTGGACAGATTTTTCATTTCTCATTTCTCTATATATATAGATGAATATGATTTTTGATTTTTGTGGACGGCAAAAACATAAACTTCGGGGAATACCTACATCCAGCAGATTAAATACACTCACCCTAACATAAACCTTGTGAGTGATAGAAAAATGTACCACACCACTTGGTGTAATGGTGGGTGAGTGTATTTAATCTTTCTGGACTTCGTCCCCATTTGAAAAGAAAAATTATAATCAAATCGCCAATAGTCGCCATACTAGCTGTCACGGAGGTTAGAACACGCAACCGCATGTACCACAGCCACACAGTTTAATCATTAAACTATTGTCTTGTCTTACATACTTCTGTTCAAATAGTTAATATATATGAAACTTATATACAAAAATGCCCAGGAAAATGAGTGAGAGTAGATACTGAACAAATATTTATGATTATTACAGAATTATATTATGAGTATGATTTAATTCTCAAACATAAAACAAAATATATACTATAGAATATAATCACGTTGTATTTTCTGCATTACGAGTTTTCGTCCGTTTGGGTTATTCAAAAAAGATAAATATCTTTTGACCTAAATACCAGCGTCGATAACAGGTTAGTAAGGTTTTACGTAAATCAGATGAAATTGTAGTTTATAAAGACATATATGTACAATTATCTTTTTGTGTCACAGTTTTGTTGTTCGCTAAGAATTAATTGTTTGTGAATGACAGATAATTAGGTAATAAATGTCTAAAAAATATGTATTTTGTCCGCACCCAGGCATCGTAAATATGTATCATTTATGAATAAAGGGAAATAATTTACTTATTGTTCAAGATGGATTCAGTGTATAGTTATCTCGATTTCTTCCTTTATAAATTCAATTAAATATCTATCAAAAATATTATTAATAATGAAAATTGAAGGGCCTTTTTCAGCCAAAATAACTCGAGAGCGATTAGAGGCAATTTGAAAATACCTACCTATTCGTGGTTCTCTTAACACACAATTACAATTACGTCAGAGTGATTTAACTGAGTTTGAGGAAGAAACAAAACATTTAAACCGATTGTAGAGCCAACAAAGAAAATTGTCACAGCAACCGAAGCAACACAACAAGCTCTTGCAACTTTATCTGTCGATATTATTCGTGCACAATCAGCTCAACCATTACCACTACCACCACCCATCCAACCTCCTCAACCACTAAGAACAAGAACTAAGATAATAGATAAATTTACAACTGAAGGTATTGTTGCTATCAAGGACCAAAACAATTATTTGATATTGCCGCGTATGGATATCATGAAAGAAAAAAATATGTAAAGCCAGAATATGTTAAATCTGTCAGCTCTTCCATTTGGATCAGGGATGTATATCGCATCGCTACTAATATTTCAGATATCAGATCTAATAAAGAAATCACAGATTTTAACATGTTTTATAAGGATGTAAATAAATATGTAGAAAAGAATAAACAACAAGAACAAGAAACAATGAAACTATTGCAATCACAATCATCATCAACACCACAACGATCACCACAAGTACTACAACAATAATATGAGCCACCATCACCAGTAAAACCAGTAACACGACTACAAAAACGACGACGAAAAAAATCACATCAATATCTATAACAACAACAAGAACTAGAACTAGAACAAAAACGACAACAAAATATAAAACGACAACAGGAAAAACTACCACAAAAGATTCTCCGAAACCAACGGAAGAGGAAGAAGTATTTCAAGACACTCCTGGTGCAACTGGAAATGGTCTAGTAAGTGGTATTTGACTTGCCCGAATAATGTTCTTGTTGATTTTGAACGACTAGAAATTCTGATTGGAGGAAAACGAGCTGGTAATAATTCCCCAGAAATTATTAACGAAGCAGCAGATATTTGTAAAAGATTATTTATGTGCATCAGTCTCTCATTAATTAAATCGCTGATGAGTATTATAGAGACTAAGTCGCCAGACCAAGTATGTAATTAAATATAATGACTATTTAATAAAATGATAGTACATAGTACTCAACGTGGACCAACTACGCTCAGGGCAATTAACTCTCGAAAACCGATTTACAGGGCAACCTACGGAGATGAGTTAGGTGTTATTGTGCAGGGTCTAGTTAGAAGAATAGCCCCAAAAGCAATCCCAATTACAAAGCAGCTGGGTATGAAAGGTATGATGTTTTTCGTGAAAAATGTATAGGTGTTGCTGGTAATGTTGCTAGTAAAGCATTCTCGGCCATCAAAGATAGACTAGCACGATTAATATGCAGACCTCAAGCAGTCCGACGTCAGCCGGTAAAATTACCTAGCACTGAATTAATTCCTGAAAATATTAGTAAAAAATAAATCAAGTCGCTAATCAAAAACTAGCAGAGTTGGCTCATATACCCTTATCAGAAAAAGAGAAAAATATAACCGCGAGTCTCATAGCGGGAAGTTGTTTTCGTTGATAATTATAATAAGTATGTTTAAACATATAAGTGATCCTGCATTTGACATGGACGCACCAGTTCTTAAAGACGAGTCTGTGCGCGATTATCAGTATTATTCTTAGGACGCCCGAATTCCACATCAGCGTGGACGAATTGAATTAGAGGTTCAGGATACAATTAAATATTTCTTACCCGCTAAAGCATTTATTGAAGTCGAAGGTGAAATATTAAAAGCAGATAATACTGAATACGCCGCTTATGATAATTTTGGTTTTGTTAATAATGGTATTATGACGTTATTTGATAGCGCTGCGTACATTAATGACGGAAAAAATAGTGAACCAATTTAAAAAGACGTTGACGTTGCTACAACAATAATTTTCCTTTCAAGATACAGCGATGATTATTCGAGATCAGCTGGTCCATCCATGATATTTGCAAAAGATACAACTGATTTTCCAGAAAGTATAAACATGACTATTGGTAATGTGAGAGCTGCAGCAGGAACTGCTGATACCCCTGCAATATTATCGATGAATGCATGTTTTAACATAGGATTTGAAGTGCGTAAATCAAAGTTAAAAGGTAATAGAAGAACACTTTCATGTGCAATTCCACTATCACATATATTTTGATTCTGCAGAAATGTCAGAAAGTCATTTTTGGAGCCAAACATACAGTTGTACTAGTGCGCGAAAGTACCGATGATGATGCAGTATGGCACGCTGAATGAGTTGATGATGTTGAAACTAGGGCACTTCATGGTAAAGTTATACTAATCAAACTTTCTCTCTGGATGTCAGTAATGTCTCCATCAATATCTGATGAAGATCGGTTACTATTTTGTATGAGTCAAAGGTGGTAAATCAATGTTTTCATGGTTAACGATGACCACAGATGTTATTCAAAGTGCAATTAATGGTTTATTTACATGGCAGATAGCCTCTCAGAAACGTGCTTCTGCACCGCCACATATATGTATTGCGCTTTAAAATATTGCACGAGTAAATAATCAAAGACAAAGTATTGTGATATTTGATAAGATCGGTGTTTCTGAGGTTTCATTAAGGATAAATGGACATCAAGACTCATCCGAGAATATTTTGTTAAATTTCGATCAAAATCATGTAGCACGTGCATATCATCGTATTCTGTCGTTTATGGGACGTGATCAAATCGTTGATACTGGTTTAAATATACCTCAATTAGATTCCACAACGCTGTATAAGACTTATTACCAGAACATTTAGATTTAACTAGTCAAACTATTGTAGATATAAATTTCTGAGCTCGTGTAGATATAGGAGTCATTCCTAATTACAGAGTAATCGCAGTTATACTCAGTGATAAATCGATGTTACTCGAAGGTGTTGGTAGACGAATGAGAGTCATTGATGCGCCAGTAGAGAACATGAAACACGTAATTTGATCAATTATGAATATTATAAATATCATGCAATAATGCTAATGTTACGCTGACTCCTGGTCAGGTTAAAAGACTGCAGTCAGCATCATACAATAGCTATGGAATAAAAATATCGTTGAAAAAGGAACATATGAACGGTTCAAATAAATTATCGATGACCGATCGCCAATTCAAAACCTTTAATGAAGCAATAAAATCAAATAAAGGCGTCAAACTTAGTCTGTCTGCAGGCGCTTTCAAAGATACTTTTAAAACGGGTGGTATATTTCCCCTTCTCGCAGCAATACCAGCATTATGAGCCACAGCAGCCCCAGCTGTTGCAAAAGTAGCTGCATTAGGATCTGTTGGAACTGCTGTTGGAATGACATTAAATAAAGCAACTGGACATGGAATTTAAAAAAAGTGTAAAAAGGTCTCAGATTGTCAGGTGCGGTACGGAAAAGGTCTAAAACATCCAAGGACAGTTTACCGATTTCGTCTATGTCTAATTTTGATCTACTGGATGCTGCTGAAAAACTAAATATACAAAATTTCAGTGGAGATTTTATGCGCGATCAATTACCAAAACAACCGAACAATACTGAAACTGCAAATATTAATCTTGATAAAAACTCTGGATCTGGCACGCATTTGGTAGCGTATGCAATTGATCCAAGTGGAATTATCTCTTTTGATTCATAAGGATTAGCGCCACAAAAATAATTTCTTCATTATGTCAATAATAATAATGTTCCAGTCTGGTATTCAACTCTACAAGCTCAAAAATTAACTGATCCACCAATATGTGGTTGTGAAGTATTTAATGTACTTGATACTGTATCCATGGCACCGCATGGAAAGCCACCTTCTAAAGTCGTGCATGATATACCACATTGTCGCATTTGAACATACATCAGTAAATATAATGCTATATATTTACGGATGATCTACTCTTGGTAAAGCTCAGCAGCAAGGTGATTTATCTAAATATGCAACCCTGGATCAACTCAGAAATGAGATCGATGATCTATTAAATAACACGAATGTGGATCAAAATGAAGTCGTCGTTTTTCAGGACAAACATGGATTATTAAAGACAAGCAATATACAACTACCAGACATACTTATACGAATTCCTACTGCAGTTGCTGATAATACCTTGCCTCATAAAAAGATAGTAACCGATCTTTTTGAATAAATGCTATCAATGTCGGGTGGTGATGTGCATTCATG